>ML661889.1:3376535-3388390 GCA_007570785.1 Antilocapra americana | reverse complement strand
TTTTCATTGTCATTTGTTTCTAGAAATTTTTTTATTTCCCTTTTGATTTCTTCAGTAACCTGTTGGTTATTTAGAAATGTGTTGTTTAATTTCCATGTGTTTGTGTTTCTTACAGTTTTTTTTCTTATAATTGATATCTAATCTCATAGCGTTGTGGTCAGAGAAGATGCTTGATATGATTTCAATTTTCTTAAATTTACTGAGGTTTGATTTGTGACCCAAGATGTGGTCTATCCTGGAGAAGGTTCCATGTGCACTTGACAAAGAGATGTACTCTCCTGCATTTGGATGGAATGTCCTGAAGATATCAATGAGATCCATCTCATCTAATGTCTTATTTAAGACTTTGTTTCCTTACTAACTTTCTGTTTTGATGATCTGTCCATTGGTGTGAGTGAGGTGTTAAAGTTTCCTACTATTATTGTGTTACTGTCAATTTCACATTTTATGTCTGTTAGTGTTTGTCTTATGTATTGAGGTACTCCTGTATTGGGTGCATAAATATTTACAATTGTTATGTCTTCCTCTTGGATTGATCCCTTGATCATTATGTAGTGTCTTTCCTTATCTCTTGATATCTTCTTTATTTTAAGGTCTATTTTGTCCGATATGAGGATTGCTACTCCAGTTTTCTTTTGCTTCCTGTTTGCATGGAATGCATTTTTCCATCTTCTCACTTTCAGTCTATATGTGTCTTTAGGTGTGAAGTGGGTTTCTTGTAGACAGCATATATATGGGTCTTGTTTTGTATCCATTCAGCCAGTCTGTGTCTTTTGGTTGGAGCATTTAATCCATTTACATTTAAAGTAATTATTGATATATAAGTTCCTATTGCCATTTCTTCTGGAATCCCTATAATTTGAATGTTGGTGCATTTGATATTGTCCCAGAGGTCTCAGACTATCCTCAGTCCTTTTCATTCTTTTTACTTTATTCTGCTCTTCAGAAGTTATTTTCACCATTTTATCTTTCAGCTCATTGATTCATTCTTCTGTTTCAGATATTCTGCTATTGATTCCTTCTATTTTTACTTTCAGTTATTGTGTTGTCTCTGTATGTTTATTCTTTCATTCTTCTAGGTCTTTGCTGATTGATTCTTGCATTTTTTCCATTTTGTTTTCAAGGTCTTTTGATCATCTTTACTATCATTATCCTGAATTGTTTTCCAGGTAGTATGCCTATTTTCTCTTCATTTATTTGGACTTCTGTGTTTCTAGTTTGTTCCCTCATTTGTGTAGTATTTCTCCGCTTTTTCAGTTTTTTTTTTTTTAACTTATTGTGTTTGAGGTCTCCTTTGCCCAGGCTTCAAGGTTGAATTCTTTCTGCCTTTTGGTTTCTGCTCTCCTGTTTGTCCAGTGGTTTGTGTAAGCTTCGTTTAGGGTGAGATTTGTGCTGAATTTTTGTTTGTTGTTTGTTTATTTTTCCCCTGACAGGCAAGGCTGAGTGAGGTGGTAATCCTATCTGCTGATGGCTGGGTTTGTATTTTGGTTTTGTTTGTTGTTTAGATGAGGCATCCTGTACAGGGTGCTACTGGTGGTTGGGTGGTGCGGGTCTTGTATTCAAGTGGTTTCCTTTGTATGAGTTCTCACTATTTGATACTCCCTAGGGTTAGTTCTCTGGTAGTCTAAGATCTTGGAGTCAATGCTCCCACTCCAAAGGGTCAGGGCTTGATCTATGCAGTTTAGCCACTATTAGTTTGGATTTCTCTAAGACTCAGCCAAGGCAAATACAAATCAATGTTCTAGTCATTAAACTTGGGAGAAGAGTCCCATTGTCTTGAAGTTAAACCACCTGTACCTTGAAGCCTGTCTTAATCTCAGTTCATCTTGGCAAACATATTGGATGAGGTGAGAGTTGCCTAAAGCCTGCTACCAGCCTTAAGATGATCCTCTTTCTTGATTTGTCTTTGAACTGATTCCAGTTGGCTCTGAAGAATGAACACGCCAGCAGCCCAGACCAGGACCTTTTTCCTCCTTGGACTACTTTAAATCAATCATTCTTCCTTTGACAAATTAAAAAAATTGGCTAATTTACTTAAACTTATAAATATTTACTGTTCAGTTCAGTTCAGTCACTCAGTCATGTCTGATTCTTTGTGACCCCATGAACCACAGCACACCAGGCCTCCCTGTCCATCACCAACTCCCAGAGTCTGCCCAAACTCATGTCCATTATGTCAGTGATGCCATCCAACCATCTCATCCTCTGTCATCCCCTTCTCCTCCTGCCCTCAATCTTTCCCAGCATCAGGGTCTTTTCCAATGAGTCAGCTCTTCTCATCAGGTGGCCAAAGTATTGGAGTTTCAGCTTCAACATCAGTCCTTCCAATGAATACCCAGGACTGATCTCCTTTAGGATGGACTGGTTGGATCTCCTTGCAGTCCAAGGGACTCTCAAGAGTCTTCTCCAACACCACAGTTCAAAAGCATCAATTCTTTGGCAATCAGCTTTCTTTATACTCCAACTCTCACATCCATACAAGAAAGGCAATGCCAAAGAATGCTCAAACTATGGCACAATTGCACTCATCTCACATGCTAGTAAAGTAATTCTTAAAATTCTCCAAGCCAGGCTTCAACAATACATGAACTGTGAACTTCCAGATGTTCAAGCTGGTTTTAGAAAAGGAAGAGGAACCAGAGATCAAATTGCCAACATCTGCTGAATCATCAAAAAAGCAAAAGAGTTCCAGAAAAACATCTATTTCTGCTTTATTGACTATGCCAAAGCCTTTGACTATGTGCATCACAATAAACTGTGGAAAATTCTGAAAGAGATGGGAATACCAGATCACCTGACCTGCCTCTTGAGAAACCTGTATACAGGTCAGGAAGCAACAGTTAGAACTGGTCTTGGAACAACAGACTGGTTCCAAATAGGAAAAGAAGTATGTCAAGTATTGTCACCCTGCTTATTTAACTTGTATGCACAGTACATCATGAGAAATCCTGGGCTGGAGGAAGCACAAGCTGGAATCAAGATTTCCAGGAAAAATATCAATAACCTCAGATATGCAGATGACACCACACTTAGGGCATAAAGTGGAGAAGAACTAAAGATCCTCTTGATGAAAGTGAAAGAGGAGAGTGAAAAAGTTGGCTTAAAGCTCAACATTCAGAAAACTAAGATCATGGCATCCGGTCCCATCACTTCATGGCAGATAAATGGGGAAATAGTAGAAACAGTGTCAGACTTTACTTTTCTGGGTTCCAAAATCACTGCAGATAATGATTGCAGCCATGAAATTAAAAGACGCTTACTCCTTGGAAGGAAAGTTATGACCAACCTAGATAGCATATTAGAAAGCAGAGACACTACTTTGCCAACAATGGTCCATCTAGTCAAGGTTATGGTTTTTCCAGTGGTCATGTATGGATGTGAGAGTTGCATAATAAATGCTAGGCTCCATGATGTTATATGTACTGTTATATTAGCAGTCAATAGGTGAGAAATGATCTCCACTCTCATCAAGTTTATAATCTCATCTAGTAGGAGAACTGTAAAAAATATGCCAAAGCCATAACTATGTAGCCTATTTCTAAATTTAGGGAATGTGATATTTAAAAGAAAATTTCTAGCAACATTTTTTTCTCATGTGGAAAATATGATTTTACTAAGAAAAAAAAAAGGAGGCAGAAAGTTTTGCATACAGGAGGTCATTCAATTAATAGTAACAGGACTAAACTGATTAACCTAGTTTTTTTTCTGGATAAGGCATTCACTACTTTTACTGTTTAATAACAGTTAGCTGTGTTTAAGGTGGGTTAAACAACTTTTAATTAAATCTAAAGTAGTCATTTAAGATAAGTTTGAAACATCAAGTCTGTTTTCTTACCAAATGGCTTTCTTTTTTATAGGCTTATGATTACTATTGATGATAAAGAGAAACCAACTGCATGGAAGGATTGGAAGAAACACACACACTAAGCTCAAAGAGGACAAGCAAACTGTCAATCTTAAATCCATTAGGAAATGTTCTCTCTCTTTAGAAAAATATTTGTACCAGGCTGAAAGCCCCATTATATGCAATGGAACTGAACCTTAGCTTATAATTAGGGTTGGGTCAAAATTCTAAACCAGAAATTCAAAATACACATAAATACTTAACCTGACTAAGGAAAGAAAGTCTCCAGTGAAGTGAAAGCTATATGTTTGAAAGTTCTCAGGGGACTCCATTACTACTCCTCTTTCTTTTAGGAAACATAATTCAGGAAAGGTTTAAAATGTAGTTAAAAAGATGCTAAAATCCCAAAGGATTTTATTTTCTCTCATTAGATATTCACTTATTTAAGCAAATAAACTGATATAAATTGAATGAAGAAAAAGAAGCAATTAAATAGTATATAACACATTGTACAATATTTTCCTGTATGTGAACCATGTTCTAAATTATAAATAAAACAAGAAGTATACTATTGGAGTATATAATTCTGTTCTGAATTTTATTTGGTTACAGAAAAGATGAAAAATTATTTATGTATTATGCCATAGTAAAGAATCTGCAAAAATATAAGCAGATATCCCTTCCTACTTTATTTCAAACTGGACTTGAACTACTCTTGGACCTAATCCAGAGAAATTAGCTTTAAAGCAGTGAAGAATCTTATTTTTGAAGTGACTTCAATCTTTTGGCTTTAGTAAATTATTAGAAAAACAAGTCATTTTTGAGAAAGTATTTTTTATATGGTTGACTTGGATCAACCACTCATAAATTCACACACACAAACATATGAGATGATCAACAGCTACCATCAAATGTGTAGCTGCAAAGTATCCTACTAGATAGCATTTGCTCAATAAGGATGGATTTTTTTATATAATGTGGCATCCAATCTACTGCTAATGTTCACTGTGAAAATACTATTACTCAAATAATAATTTAAACATTTTGTATGACTATACTAGCCATTTTCTAATTGATATTATTAAATACTACTATGATTGTTTAATATCACAATTATTAAATATTAGCTAATTTCTAATATTTGAGACTGACCTACTTTTGGGGGACACTACATTAATCATTACTTCTTCTTTCTGACAACAATTGTTTTACTCCTTCCAAGGACCTATTTTGATTCTTCATCCAAGTTTTAATACATTGAAAAGGTAAAAAATAACAATAAAAGCATCATCTTGAAAAAAAAAATTCTTTCATTTTCTCACAAAAATTCTGTATCTGCAACAGATTGAGAAGTTTCCCTCTAACTTTATTCTTTACATTATAAACCATTAAACATATTTTAAAAGATTACTGGGATTCCCTGGTGGCTCAGAGGGTAAAGAATCTGCCTGCAATGCAGGAGACCTGGGTTTGATTCCTGGGTTGAGAACATCCCCTAGAGAAGGGAAAGATTATCCACTCCAGTATTCTTCCCTAGAGAATTCTATGGACGGAGGAGCCAAGCAGACTACAGTCCATGGTGTATTATTTAGTTGCATAAATTTTACTTATCTACAATCATAGGTACAGTTGCACTTTTATCATTTATATATGTAATATGCAATTATCAATGTTGCAAACTCTGTGAAATAAAGCCTGTCAATGGATGTATCCCAATGAGTTAATGTGATATAATTTAATCACTCTACTATAAAGGTCCACATTTAAAATGCTTAGAAGAGTACCTGCTATATAGTAAG
Organism: Antilocapra americana; assembly: GCA_007570785.1. NCBI lineage: Eukaryota > Metazoa > Chordata > Mammalia > Artiodactyla > Antilocapridae > Antilocapra > Antilocapra americana. The sequence continues at coordinate 3,382,747 of ML661889.1, read as the reverse complement.
TTCCACTTAGTGCTGGCTTTCATTATTAATCATAATTATTGTTATCATGCTATTATTATTATAACTGTTCTTAGAGTACTGGATAATATGAAACTTGAAAAGTAATAAAATGAGATATCAGTTCAGTTCAGTCGCTCAGTCATGTCTGACTCTTTGCGACCCAGGCCTCCCTGTCCATCACCATTCAAATGAATTAATGTGTATATATTCTTATGAAATCCAAGCAAATCAACTAAAAAGATACTACAAATAATACAAATTTTGTAAACTAGCTCTAGAAAGAGAATCTATTTAAAAAAGAAGCCTTCTTTATGCAAGCAATAACTCATTAGAAAATCTAATGGAAGAAAATCATAATTAAATCAATATTTAATATTACTGAACATTTGTTAAGTGTCAGGAACTGTTGCAAGTATCTTAAATTTACTGTATTTATTAATTCAACCTTCCAAACTACAGTATGAGGTGTATGATATCATATTTCATGAAATCTAAGACAACATCAGTATTTCAAAGATGTTTAAAAAAATGGGAAAAATGTGTGTCAGAATCTTAAGATACAGTATTATCATCCCTAAAAAGAAGAAACTGAGAGAAGAGAGGTTAGAAAATTTGCTCAGGGTTACTCAGTACTCAGGTAATACTCAGATGCTCAGGTTTGCTCAGCCTGGTTCACTTTAACTATTTCTTGATGTACATAAATGAAACCATTTTTCTAAATTAATCTTATACCCAGAAACTCTACATTCTAAGTATGTGTCTATAGATCTGTTTTACATTTTCTACTTACACAGTCATAATCTGCAAATATTGATATTTTTATTACTTCATTTACCTAATTACATTTATTTATTTCTCTTGCCTTCCCCACCGGCTGAATAGAAGTGATGATTCTAGGCACCCTTATCCTGTCCTTAATGAAGTGATCTCATCATTTCACACAGATATAATGTTTTCTGTATCTATTGCAGATAATCATATGTTTTTGTCTTTGTTATTCTGTTAATGTGGTGAATTAATTAACTGATTTTCACTTGTTAAATCAACCTTGCATTCATGGAATAACCCAACTTAGTCATGATGTATTATTCATTTTCTATGTCACATATTTAATTTGATAATATTTTCTGAAGGATTTTTAAACCTATGTTCCTGAGATTGACTTATACTTTTCTCAATTTCATTATCAAATTGTGTTATTTTTAAATTTCATTATCAGATTTTGTTATTTTCTTAAGTTAGAGTCATGAGTTTAAAGCAAACATAGATTGAACATGTATTAAATATCAAAACTTATGTTCCTATTCTATGTAATTAATTTCTTTTAAAAACTTATTGTTTCCTTGGCTTAATTTTCTACTTTTTAGCTTATGATTATTGCTTAACTCACTGATTTTTGGTGATTCTCCTTATATTTGATATGTATATTTGAGGCTATAAATTTCACTGGAAATACTGATGTAATATTATTTCACAATTTTGATATGTCATATTTTTCACTATCAATTTGTTCAAAATGTTGCTAATTTCACTTGGGGTTTATTCTTTGTGCCATGAGTTATTTAGAGATTTGTTTAATTTCCACATCTATGATGATTTTCTAGCTATCTTTTGGAGTGGAAAATGGTAACCCACTCCAGTATTCTTGCCTGTAAAAAAATTCCATGTACAGACGAGCCTGGTGGGTTACAGTCCATGGGGTTGCAAACAGTTAGACACCACTGAGCATGCACACACACACACAACCTTATATTAAAGACAAGTAACATAAATATTACCACCTTAACCATTTTTAAACATGTAGTACTGTAGTGTTAAATATATGCACGCTGTTGTGCAACAAATCTCTAGAACATTTTCACCTGGTAAAACTGAAACTCTGTACCCACTGGACATCTTCTCTTTCCTTCCCCATCCCCAGTCCCTGACAACCAATATCCTATGTTTTGCTTCTGTAAGTTTGTGTACTTTAGATAGCTCATATAAGTGGAATCATATAGCATTTATCTTTTTGTGACTAGCTTATTTCATGTAGTATAATGTCCTCAAGGCTCATCATGTTACTGTATATGATAGAATTTCCTTCTTTTGTAAGGCTGAATAAAATTCTATCATATGTAAAATTTTATCATATGTATACACCAATTTCCATTATCTGTTCAGCTGTCAATGAACATTTAGGTTGTTTCCTCACCTCAATTACTGCTAATCATGCTGCAATGAATGCAGGAGTATGAACTTCTCTTTAAGATCTTAGTTTCAATTATTTTGGATATATATCTAAAGGGAGGATTGCTGGGTCATATGGTAGTTCTATTTTTAATATTTTGAGGAAACTCCCCACTGTTTAATATAACTGCTGCACCATTTTACATTGCCAACACAGTACACAAGGATTACAATTTCTTTGCATCTTTACCAACACTTGGTACTTTTTCTGTTTTTTTTTTTTTTTGGTAGAGGCTATCCTAATGTTTCTGTGAATTGGTATCACGTTGTAGTTTTTTAATTTCCACACACTTGATAATAGTGATGATGAGAATTTTTTTTCATCTGTCTGCCATTTGTAGATGTTGGAGAGATGTCTATTCAATTCCTTTGCCCATATTTTAACGGGATTATTCTTGTGGCTATTGTTAAATTGCAGGTGTTTTTATATATTCTGCATACTAGGATGATTGGCAAACATTTCCCCCTATTTTGTATGTATTTTATGGGCTGATTCCATTGCTGTGCAGAAGTTTTTAAGTTTGATGTCCTCTTTGTTTCATATTCTTGCTTTTACTGCCTATGCTTTGGTATCATATCTAAGAAATCACTGCCAGATGCAATGTCATTGTTTTCCCCCTATATTTACTTATAGGACTTTTACAGTTTCAGGCCTTATGTTTGGGCATTTAATCCATTTTGAGTTAATTTTTGTACATGGTAAAAGGTAAGGGTCTAAATTTACTCTTTGGCATGTAGAGATCCAGTTTTCCTAGCACCATGAAAATAGCATGCTTCCCCCATTGAGTAGCCTTGGCATTCTTGTTGAAGGTCATTTGACCATGTACATGAAGGTCCATTTCTGGGTGCGCTATTCTGTTGACCTACATGTCTGTTTTTATGCCAGCACCATAATGTTTCAATTACTGTAGCTTTGCAATATGTTTTGAAACCAGGAAGTGTAATGCCTCTAGCATTGTTTGGAATTCTCAAGATTGCTTTGGCTATTGGAGTTCTTTAAGATTCCATATGAATAATATTTTTTATTTCTGAAAAATCAATGCCATTTGGATTTTGATAGGAATTGTGCTGAATCTGTGGATTGCTCTGAACAGTATGGATAACTTAACAATATTAAGTCTTCCAACCTATGAACATGGGGTGTCTTTTATTTGTATTTTTTATTTTTTTTCAGCGATGTTTTGTAGCTCTCAGTGTATTAGTCTACCATCTACTTATTAAACTTGTTCCTAAGTATTTTTTTTAAGCTACTGTAAATGGCACTGATTTCTTAATTTCCATTTCAGATTTTTAATTGTTGTTGTATAAAATTGCTACACCAATGTTTTGTGTGTTCATTTGTATACTGACATTTTAATGAACTTGTTCATTAATTTTAACAATATTCTTGTAGAATCCTTAGGGTTTTCTGCGTATAAGACCATGTTAATTAGCAACTGAGAAAATTTTACTTCTTCCTTTCTGATCTGGATTCTTGACTAACTGCTCTGATTAGGACTTCTAGTACCATGTTGAATAGAAGTGAGAAGGCACCTTTGCCTTTTTCCTAATCTTAGGGGTGAAAGCTTTCAGTTTTTTATCACTGAGTATAAAGATAGCTGTGGGTTTTCACCTATGGGCTTCATCATGTTGAGGTAATTTCCTTCTCTTCCTAGTTTGTTGAGTTTCTTCATCATGAAAAGCTGTTGAATTTTGTCAAATGTTTTTTCTGCATCAATTAAGACAATTATGTAGTTTTTGTTTTTCATTCTCTTAATGTGGTATGTTATATTGATGGACTTTCATATGCTTTGAAAGCCAACTTTGCATTCCATGAATCTCACTTGGTCATGGTGTAGAATTTTTAAATGGATTATTGAGTTCAGTTTGGTTGTAGCTTGTTGAGGATTTTTGCATTAACATTCATCAAGGATATTGGATGATAGTTTACTTTTCTTGAAGTATCTTTGCCTGATTTTTTTTCTTGCAGTATCTTTGCCAGGGTATTGTTGGCTTCATAAAATGAGCTTGGAAATGCTCCCTCATTTTCACTTTTGTGGTAAGAGTTTGAGAAAAATTGTTGTTAATTTTTAAAATGTTTGGTACAATTCTTCAGTGATGCCATCTGGTCCTATGCCTTTCTTTGTTGGGAAGTTTTGGATTACTGATTCAATCTCTTTATTAGTTATAGGTATGCTTAGACTTTAAACTTCTTCATGATTCAGTCCTGACAGGTTGAATGATTTCTAGAAATTTATCCATAACTTGTATGTTATCCAACTTGGAACATATAATTTTTTTATAATAGTCTTTATTATTCTTTATTTCTAGGATACTAGTTGCAACATACTCTCTATTACTTTTTATTTTTATTATTTGAGTCTTCTATTTTACTTAGTCTACCTAAAGAGTTGTCAATTTTGTTGATGTTTTTCAAATCAACCAATAAACCTTTTGGGTTTAGTATGTTCTTCTTTTTTCTAGTTCTTTGAAATGTAAAGTTAACTTGTTGATTTGAGATCCTTTTGTTTTTTATTCCCAGTAATCTAAAATAAATTTTTTGAGTCAACACTAGTTTATAACATTGTGTAAGTTTCACGTGTACATCATATTTTTACTTCTGTAAATACCACCAAAAATTTAGTTTCCATCCCTCACCATACTATTGAACTCTTTGACCAATTTCACCTTCTCTTTCAATATCTTCCCCTTTAATAACCACTACTCTTTACTTTGGCCACTTGATGTGAAGAACCAACTATGCTCTAGATTTGTTTTATGGTTATCATGTGGTTAGTATAAAACATTATAATCATAAATAAAATAGTCATTTTCCTGATAGTATCTTATCTTTATTTGCCTATAAAAGTTCTTTTTCTTCTGTCTTTTTTATGTTCTTATTGCCTCAAGTTATTCCTTTTTATGCTGTGAATTTGTTACTAAATTGAAGTAGTTATAATTATTTTTACTGCTTGCTTCCCCTTTAACTTTTTTTTTTTTAATTAGTTTTGCCATACAATGACATGATATCGCCATGGGTTTACATATGCTCCCCCTCCAGAACCCCCCTCCCTCCTCCCTCCCCCCGGGAAATCTCGATGCATCAATCCTGGGCTGGCGATTGATTACACATATGATAATTAACATGTTTCAATGCCATTCTCCCATATCATCCCACCCTTGCCCTCATCCACAGAGTCCACGAGACTGTTGTATACATCTGCGATCCTTTTGCTGTCTCTCATGCTGGGTTCTCGTTACCGTCCTTCTAGATTCCATATATATGCGTTAGTATACTGTATTGTTGTTTTTGCTTCTGGCTTACTTCACTCTGGATAATGGGCTCCAGTTCCGTCCACCTGAGTAGAACTGATTCAAATGAATTTTTTTTTTAATGCTGAGTAATATTCCATTGTGTATATGTACCACAGCTTTCTTATCCATTCGTCAGTTGATGGGCATCTAGCTTGCTTCCATGTCCTGGCTATTGTAAACAATGCAGCGATGAACACTGGGGTACACGTGGCTCTTTCAATTCTGGTTTCCTCGGTGTATATGCCCAGCAGTGGGATTGCTGGGTCATATGGCAGGTCTATTTGCAGTTTTTTAAGGAATCTCCACACTGTTTTCCATAATGGCTGTACTAGTTTGCATTCCCACCAACAGTGTAAGAGAGTTCCCTTTTCTCCACATCCTCTCCAGCATTTATTGCTTGTAGATTTTTGGATGGCAGTCATTCTGACTGGTGTAAAGTGGTACCTCATTGTGGTTTTGATTTGCATTTCTCTGATAATGAGTGATGTTGAGCATCTTTTCATGTGTTTGTTAGCCATTTTTATGTCTTCTTTGGAGAAATGTCTGTTAAGTTCTTTGGCCCACTTTTTGATTGGGTCGTTTATTTTTCTAGAATGGAGCTGCAGGAGTTGCTTGTATATTTTTGAGATTAATTGTTTGTCTATTGCTTCATTGGCTATTATTTTCTCCCATTCTGAAGGCTGTCTTTT
>ML661889.1:3365368-3376435 GCA_007570785.1 Antilocapra americana | reverse complement strand
ATGTGTTTGTTAGCCATTTTTATGTCTTCTTTGGAGAAATGTCTGTTAAGTTCTTTGGCCCACTTTTTGATTGGGTTGTTTATTTTTCTAGAATGTAGCTGCAGGAGTTGCTTGTATATTTTTGAGATTAATTGTTTGTCTGTTGCTTCATTGGCTATTATTTTCTCCCATTCTGAAGGCTGTCTTTTCACCTTGCTTATAGTTTCCTTTGTTGTGCAAAAGCTTTTAATTTTAATTAGGTCCCATTTGTTTATTTGTGCTTTTATTTCCAATCCCCTTTAACTTTTATGTTATACTAAGTGTTTACAAATCTCTTCTTAATTAGAGTTGCAATATTCTGATTCTTTACTCAAAGCTTTGTGTATATTTGTCATTTTGTTTCTGATGCAAGAGCTTCTTTCATTATTTCCTGTAAGGCAGATCTAGTGTTGATGAACTCTCTTGGCTTTGATTTGTCTGGAAAAGACTGTATTTCTCCTTCATATTTGAATTATAACTGCAGGATAGAGCATTCCTGGTTGACCAGTTTTTACTTTTCAGTATTTTTAGACAGTCATTCCATTCCCTCCCAGTGTATAGTTTCCGATGACATATCTGCTAACTTTATGGGGGTTCCTTTGGACGTTACCACCCTTTTTTTACCAGGCTGCCTCTAAAATTCTTTCTTATTGACTTTGACAATTTTAATTTAATGTATCTTGCAGAAGATCTTTTTGTGCTGAGGTAGCTGGGTGTTCTCTTGGCTTCATAGGAGTGTATATCCAGTTCCTTCTCCTTCCTAAAAGAGTCACATAGGTCATGTAGAATTTCTTCATTTTTCTTAGATCTTAATTGTCTTTCTTCTTCTACTTGTATCTTTTCTAGATTTCTGTCTTTGAGTAATATTCCATGACTTTACATGTGGTTTCTGGAGAAGTATTACTTTATTTTTGTGATACAGTGTTATTGTGATTCTTTATGATGCTTGGTGATTTGTTCCTCATTTGAAGCAGTGAATAACTTTCTTCTTTAGGTAAAACTTTTTTTCTTATTACAATAAAGAATTCAAGATTAGACATTAAAGGCCTTTATTTTATTTTTCAGTAGGTGGCGATATAGTATAAGTTGTTGGTTATTCTTACTTGAAGAGCCTCTGGTTATATATTATATACATATATATATACATATATATATATATATACACGTCTATATGTAATATTGTGGAGATGGAGATGGCACTTTCCACCCTCCACTGCTGCCATCATTCAGAGGTGGCACCCAGTGCCCTTTGTCACTACTTGCTGGTGCCTTGCTGCTGCTGGCGGTGTGGCTGTCAACATCTGAGGCATGAGGATGACAGGTGCTACTCCTGTGCTGGGCATCTCCTGAGGTATAGGTTCCACTGCTTCAGCGGATGAGGAGCTGGAGTTCTGGGTGCTTCTGCTATGCCTGGAGTGGTTGAATTTGCGGGTGCTACTGCTTAAGGCGTGGTGGCGGTGGGGTAGGAGGGCCCAAGTCGTGGGAGCATCTATAGCTAGAGAGATTAGGGTCACAGGCCCTGGACCAAACTTCTCCAGTTACCTGTGACCACAAGTACTGGCCTCTTCAGACAGCCATTTCTTTTTCTAGGGGGTGGTCTTGATCCCTGTCTCCTGTACAATGTCACGAACCTCCAACCATAGCTCATCAGGCACACGATTAGATCTAGACCCTTATATCTATTTCTCACTTCCACTGGAAAATCGTAAGGGATTTGATTTAGGTCATACCTGATTGTCTAATGGTTTTCCCTACTTCCTCAATTTAAGTCTGAAATTGGCAATAAGGAGGCCTTACAAATAGCTGTGAAAAGAAGAAAAAAGCATAGGAGAAAAAATATATCCATTTGAATGCAGAGTTCCAAAGAACAGCAAGAAGTAAGAAAGCCTTTTTCGCGATCAGTGCAAAGAAATAGAGGAAAATAGTATAATGGGAATCTCTTCAAGAAAATTAGAGATACCAAGGGAACATTTCATGCCAAGATGGGCATAATAAAGGACAGAAATGGTAGGGACCTAACAGAAGCAGAAGGTATTAAGAGGTGACAAGAGTATACAAAAGAACTGTACAGTAAAGGTCTTCATGACCCAGATAATCACGATGGTGTGATCACTCACCTAGAGCCAGACATCCTGGAATGTGAAGTCAAGCGGGCCTTAGGAAGCATCACTATGAACAAAACTAGTGGAGGTGATGGAACTCCAGTTAAGCTATTTCAAACCCTAAAAGATCATGCCGTGAAAGTGCTGCACTCACTATGTCCATCTGGAAGTTCACGGTTCACGTATTAATGAAGCCTGGCTTGGAGAATTTTGTGCATTACTTTCTTTACTAGCATGTGAGATGAGTGCAATTGTGTGGTTGTTTGGGCATTCTTTGGCATCGCCTTTCTTTCAGATTGGAATGAAAACTGACCTTTTCCAGTCCTGTGGCCACTGCTGAGTGTTCTAAATTTGTTGACATATTGAGTGCAGCACTTTCATATCATGATCTTTTTGGATTTAAAATAGCTCAACTGGAATTCCATCACCTCCACTAGCTTTGTTCAGTGAGAGACTTTATTTTTTTGCATTCCAAAATCACTGCAGATAGTAACTGCAGCCATGAAATTAAAAGACGCTTGCTCCTTGGAAGGAAAGTTATGACTAACCTAGACAGCATATTAAAAAGCAGAGACACTACTTTGCCAACAAAGGTCCATCTAGTCAAAGCTATGGTTTTCCAGTAGTCATGTATGGATGCGAGAGTTGGACTACAAAGAAAGCTGAGCACTGAAGAACTGATACTTTTGAACTGTGGTGTTGGAGAAGACTCCTGAGAGTCCCTTGGACTGCAAGGAGATCTAACCAGTCAATCCTAAGGGAGATAAGTCCTGGGTGTTCATTGAAGGACTGATGCTGAGGCTGAAACTCCAATGCTTTGGCCAGCTGATGCAAAGAACTGACTTGTTGGAAAAGACCCTGATGCTGGAAAGACTAAAGGCAGGAAGAGAGGGGATGACAGAGGCTGGTGGTTGGATGGCATCATCGACTCAATGGATATGAGTCTGGGTAAACTCCAGGAGTTGGTAATGGACAGGGAGGCTTGGCATGCTGCGGTTCATGGGGTTGCAAAGAGTCAGGCACGACTGAGAGACTGAACTCAACTGAACTGAACAGGTACTGGAGTACTGCTTTTGCCAGGAGGCCTGACTTGTGTGTGCTGCCTTCCTGTAGCTGTTGGTGTCCCTAGGGCTGTAGGTTCAGCTGTCGCAGCAGGGATTAGGATCATAGGCACTGTTCCTGCTTTTCCTTGATTTTGCCTTCCCTGTGTGCTTGAGTCCACCCACCTTTAAATGTACAGATGTGAATTTCTCATGTTCTGGTTTGTTTGGCAGAGCCATCTTTGCTGACTTAGTTAGTAATCTGCTCTACTGGTTGCAGATTAAAGGGGAGTGACAAAAGAGGGTGTCTCACCTCACCTCAATGCTGACATCACTCTTTGTTTTACTGTATGTGTTTACTTTTTACAACTAAACTTCTCTCTTGGTACTGATTTTGTTGCAGTCTATAGATTTTGGTACATTCTGCTTTCACTCTCTTTTGTTTCAAGATATTTTCTAATTTCTCTTGTGATTTATTTTGGCCCATTGATTGTTTAACAGTGTACTATTTAATTTCAACATATTTGTGAATTTTTCAGTTGTCTTTGTTTTTGATCTCAAGTTTCATTCCATTCTGGTTTGAAAAGATAATTTGTATGATTTCCATCTTAAGTCTGTTAAGAAGTGTTTTGTGGCCCAACAAGTGATCTATCTTGGAGAATGTTCTTAGTTCATTTGAGAAGAATGTGTATTTTGTTATTGTTGTTGGGTGGAGTGTTGCTTTAATATCTATTAAATCTAATTATTCTACAGCATTGGTTAAGTCCTCTGTTTCCTGATTGATCTTTCATCTGATTGATTTTTACATTACTGAAAGTGAGATAATGAAACCTCTACCATTATTGTGTTACGGTCTATTTCTTTATTCACTTCTGTCAATGTTTGTTTCATACATTTGGATGCTCTGCTGTTAGGTGGATATAGATTATTCATAGTTTCATACCTTCATGGTGAGCTGACTCTTTTATCATTATATAATGTCCTTGTTTTCTGTGACAGTTTTTGACTTAAAATATATTCATCTGATATAAGTATGGACATTCCTGCTCTTTTTTAGTTATCATTTCCATTGAATGGCTTTATTCAAACTTCTACAGCCTATGAATAACCTTATATCTAAAGTGTGTCTCTTGTAAAGGGCATACTGTTGTTGTTAATGTTTTAATGCATTCAACCACACTATGTCTTTTGATTTTCTGAGTTGTTCCCCATGTAGATATAATTTTGGTGTGTTTATAAGAAGAGTTGAGCTCCAGGTTCTCCGACTCCACCATCTTGATCTCCCAGGGTGTATCCCTACCATGTCTTTTGATTGGGAGTTTAATCTATTTAAATTTAAAGCACTTACTGGTAGAGAAGAATTCAGTGTTACCATCTTGTTGTTTATATCTTCTAGTCTTCTAGTTATTTTGTTACTCCTTCCTCTTTTGCAGTTGTCCTCTGAGTTTTACTTTTTGGTGGTGACATATTTTGATTCCTTTCTCATTTTCTTTTGCGTATCCTCTACAGGTATTTTCTTTGTGGTTACAATGTTGCATCAAACATCTATAATAATCTATTTTAAACTAATAAAAAGTTAACATTAATCACATATATAATTCTACACCTTTATGCTTCTCTGTCCTACTTGCATTACTGAGGTCACAAATTATATCTCTGTGTATTCTGTATCCTCTAACATAGTTTTACAGTTATACTTTCATGACATTATTTATAACATTCTATGACAGAATTATAAGTAATTTACATACCATCATCACAGTATTACAAAACTCTGCATATGTCTATATATTTACCTGTATCAAGGAGTTTTACACTTTCAAGTGCTTTAGTGTTGCTGTCTAATATCTTTTTTTTTCAACTTGAAGAACTCCTTTTAGGAATACAGGTAAGGAAGGCAAGTCTAGAATTCTGTTTTTGTTTAATTGGGAAGGTCTTTATTTCTCCTTTTTGACTTTTGTGTATGTTTAATATTTTCCTTAATAAAATATTGGAGTAAAACAAAAATAAAGTGAAGAAATTTTACAAAATTCAGAAAAATTATTACTAGAAGACACACCAAAGCATAATAAAGTATGTTAAAGTTTTAACATAAATGTTATTAACTAGAGTTAAATATTTGTTAAATATTTCTTGAGAAAAATCACAGCGAAATTGACAAACTATAAGTGCACTATCAACGAGTTTTGACAAATGCATTACTAACATCCTGAAAGTAACTCCACTTTAATTTTTGAAGGATATTTTTGCTGGCTACAGATTCTAGAATGATATTTTCATTTAACGACACAAAGGATAGAGCTCCATTGTATTGGAGTCCTTTTCTGTTTGTTTGTCTAAAAGTTAGCAAAAGAAACGCAGATGTATAGAACAGACTCGTGGACTCTGTGGAAGAGGGCAGGGGTGGGATGATATGGGAGAATGGCATTGAAACATGTTAATTATCATATGTGAAATCAATCGCCAGCCCAGGTTTGATGCTCGGGGCTGGTGCACCGAGATGACTCAGGGGGAGGGAATTGGGAGGGAGGAAGGAGGGGGGTTCTGGAGGGGGAGCATATGTATACCCATGGCGGATTCATGTCAATGTATGGCAAAACCAACACAATAAAGTAAAGAAAATTAAAAAAAAAAAAAAGAAGTTAGATTTCATTCTAACAGTTGTTACTTTGAATGTGGCCTTTTAAAAAAATGTATTTTGACTATTTCTAATTTTTTTCTTTGACTTTTTTTTCAGCAGCTTTATTATAACATACCTAAGGAAATCAACTCTGAATATTTATTTGAAGGACTGATGATGAAGCTGAAGCTCCAATACTTTGGCCACCTGATGCGAAGAGTGGACTCATTGGAAAAGACCTTGATGCTGGGAAAGACTGAAGGCAAAAAGGAGAAGAGGGCAGCAGAGGATGAGATAGTTAGACAGCATCACCAACTCAATGCATCTGAGCAAACTCTGGGACATAGTAAAGGACAAGGAAGGCTGACATGCTGCAGTCCGTGGGGTCACCAATAGTCAGACATAACTTAGTGACTGAATAAGAACAAAAACCTAAATATGGATCTTTTTATTTCATTTGTCATTCATGAGATTTGTTGAATCTGTATGTTAGTGTGTCTAATTTTGTAAAGTTCTCAACTATTACCTTCTCAATTATTGTAATTTTTTTCATTATACGTCTCCTAATACCTTAATTATATATATTTTAGACCTTTTCACTGTTTTTATTTCTCAATCTCTGTGTGTGCTTAGTTGCTCAGTCATGTCTGACTCTTTGAGACCCCATGGACTGTAGCCCGCCAGGCTCCTCTGTCTATGGGGATTCTCCAGGCAAGAATACTGGAGAAGAATACTGGAGTTGCCATGCCCTCCTCCAGCGGGTCTTCCCAACCCAGGGATCTTCCCAACCCATGTCTCTCTCATTGCCGGCAGATTCTTTACTGTCTGAGCCATCAGGGAAACCTGCTCAACCTCTAATGTCTATTTTTTTATCTCTGTTTCTCTTCAAACTTTATTCTGAATATTTTCTTTTAACTTCCAATTCACTGAAACACTCTTTGGCTGTATCTATAGCCTTCTGGCAAGACTCTTAGCCTCTGTCTACCCAAATCCAACCACTCATAGCTTATCACTACCATCTGCTATATGACCAAAAGAATTAGTCTTGTTACCCTAAATCTGGGTTTAAAAATGTCACAAAAGCAGCCTCAGATTCTCAGATCATGTTTATTCCATAAGCTCCAATCTTCATCTCTATGGGCAGTCAAGCAACCTTTCCCCATCCCCTCTTTTTTACATATTTGATTAATCTGTCTCATTCCATAGGATAAGGGCTCCATGAAAGAAATAATTTTTGGTTGTCCAATTCACTATTGTTTCCTCACTGAATGAACAGTGCCAGCCAATTAAATGTATGCCAGCCATTTAAATATAAGCACTAAATAAATGCTAAATGAATAAGTAGTATGCCATATTTTTAATGAGAAACTATCAAAGTGAAAATTTATGAAAATGCTAATTAAAAACTTTATTTTTCAAAACAACACCAAGAACAAAAAGCTACATAGAAGAGCATAGCAACTAAGTAAATATTAAAGGAAAAAAGTCACTTAGAATTTGAAAGAAGGGAAGGAAATAATTTGATTGGTTTTGTTTATGATCCTCCCCCAAACTGATTAAGTCTACCAAGATGTGGGTTCAAAAACTCTTCTACTGTCCAGTTTGATTCATGACTTCCCGATACAGTGATAAATTGTTGGTAGTACTCAAATATATGCATTAGGGGCAGAAATGCTTTAAGTAGCTCTCTAAATTTGGGTGAATATAATGCTTGATTTATTAATCTCCTCCAACGATCATTTATGGCAGCATTAGCACAGCAGTACCTAAAGCCAAAATTTATCTGAATCCCAAGCTGTATCAGTAAAGTTTATAGAATAACATTTTAAAACCTACTAACTGCCTTGCTCTCTCTCACCAGATCAGTTTTTCTGCTTGTTAGCTTGAGGGCAAAGATGGGGAAAGGGTGGGGTTGGATAGGAAAGCTGTGCTGAACCAAAAGTTCATGAATAAAAGTCATCTTTTTATCTTTCTCCTTCTTTTGTCCCTCTGTAAGGAGAGCTATTATAATTACATAAAACATATAACTGTCCCATGAATTATTTCAACAAAAACCAAAATTAAGTGCTAAGCGATAATAGGGTACCTTAGTAAAACTGGGGCTAAATCTCTGTGAACCTTGCTCTCTTTATAAATGCAATGGCTTTGCCAACAATTAATTTGAAATATTTCTCATAAAACTGTTTGAAAAATCTAAAACAACTTCGTAAGGAAGAAAGAGCTTCTGAATAGTTAAAAGTCTTGATTCTTCTGTTAAAAGTTATGTATTTTAACATGATCTTTTGGTTGATTTATGTAAAGCTTTGTATTTTTCATTTTCTCAAGCCTGTCACGGTAGTGATGTATGGTGTATTTTAGCATCAAGTTTGCCATAAGCAATAAAGTCAGAGCCCTAAAAGAAATTTTAATATATTTCTTCATTTTTAACCTGGAGCTTTCCATTATTCACTTATTTTGTTTGGGATCCCATGTTTAGTTGATATAATTTTTACACTCACCTAAATAATTTAATATTTAATTCAAAGGTAACATTTAAATAGATTATTCAATAAAGAAGTTAAAGGGTCATTATATACAAAGTGAAAATCTTAGCAGTAACTTAAATTTCATACTAACAACCTCTCTAAAGGTTGTGTTCTATGTTCCAGTTTGCTTGGAGTATTTTATCTAACAACAAGAGAAAAGAAAAATAAACAAGAAAGTGACTTTCATTAAATAGTATGAAGCATGAAATGGAAGCATGTTTATAAAACTCTACAAGAAGAACAAAAATGAAGTATGAAAGTAACAAACAGTTAAAAATTCTTACTACAGAACTAACTGCTGTTGTAGGAGCTATGAGATGAAAAAAGAAGAATCCTTAAGAACTTTTCATCCTAGTAGAAACAGTAAAGTCTGTAAACATCTAAAACATAAGTTGCTTAAGTTAATTATCACAAGAAAGGACAAAACAAAGTGTTAGGGCATTTCATCTTGTATGGTTAAGTCTATGTCAGTCTTATATTATGTACAAGATGTACACATTTAAAGAAAGGAAACAAGAAAGTAAAACAGGAAATAAGCAATGAATCCACTTAAGTATTATCTTGTCCAAGAGTTTGAGCAAGATACAACTTTAACTGGAGAGATGGGCATGGAGATGGAATAGTGTTTGTGACATAAAAACTAGTTTATAAGGAATTAGATAATCAATTGAATGCTTATGGTAAAGGAGAGATAGCTCTAAAAGATGATTCATTTTTTGTGTGTGTGCCTGAGTTACTAGATGGAAAACAGTAGTGCTAAATAATAAAAAGAAACGGTGCACTTGGAGGGGAAAATGAGTTGAAAGTTGGTACATAATGAGCTTGATCCTTATTGGCAGTCATATTCAGCAGCCAGTCAGAAATAGGGATGTAGAGTTAAGGAGGAAAAACAGATACTAGTATAAAGACCAGAAAGAGAATGCCTTGAGAATTATCTATACAGAGGTAAAAAGTAAACTTGTAGGACAAGATAAAAATCTCAGAAAGAGACTATCAGCAATTCATCAAAGTAATTGACAAAGCTAGATTGTAAATGTGTTATAAAGTGTATGGAAACTAAAGAAATTTGGGGAACAGATACAGATTTTCAGAGTGGTATTCAAGATATACATTCACAGTCTCACTATTATTTGGGGTAGAGTATTAATTAATTTGTTAATATGAGTTTGAGATGACAATGTGATTCTGATAAAACATGTGTAAGTGTATCTGTCATTTTTGTTTGTCCATGCTGTGTGACATGTGGGATCTTACTTCCAATGACTAGGGATCAAACCTGCACTCCCTGCATTTGAAGCACAGAACCTTAACCATTGGATTGCCAGGGAAGTCTCATATCTGTCATTTTTGCCCTCTAGCATTTAATCATTTTTCTTTTGTTAATGACACTTTGTTTTTGTTCTATAAAATCCCCTTCTCTACTACCTGAGTGGGCTCAGGGTGGAGCTGGTGACTTGGCCAGTGCTTTACTCAATCAAGCCATTGATAGACAATACAATTTCTGGAAGGGAACTCTTATTTCTTTCCTGATTCACACTAAGAATGATACCTCAATGTCTGTCATTTGCAAAAAAAAAAAAAAAATTGAAAGGAGGCAATATTTAACATATTAGATTAGAATGATGAAAATAAAAAGGATAGGAGGAGAAACTAAGATGGCGGAGGAATAGGACGGGGAGAACACTCTCTCCCCAACAAATATACCAAAAGAACTTTTAAAGGCCGAGCAAACTCCAAAAAACAGGAACTGAATGCTGGCAGAGGACATTGGGCATCTGGAGAGGCGACCCATTGCCGACGTGAGGAGGTAGGACAAAAGAAAGAAAAGAAAAAAAAGTAGAGGGAGAGACAAAGAGCTGGGGACGGGTTCCGTCCCGGAAGGGGAGGCTGAAATAAAGAGGAAAAAAAAAAAAGAGGAGAAAGGTTTCCGAATACCAGGGAGCATTCTCTATGGCAGATCTGCGGTGGATCTTGGAGAGCAATATAGCTGAGAGCAGAAGCAGATTAATAGCTAAGCCCTGCAAGGTTCGTCTCTGGCTACAAGGAACAGCAGAGCGGCAGGGCGCCCCACCCCCCACTAGCCGAAGCGGACTGCTCCTGCTCAGGGAGGGACGGGCCGCGGGCTCAGGGAACGGAGCAGCCCGAGGGACCGATCCTCCCAGGAAAAGCACCCCCTCCCCGAGGCCCGAGCACAGAACAAAGGGCGGTGAGGAGGAGAGGCTGGGCAGCTGCGGGCTGCGGACCAGCCCAGCCCCCGCCTGAGAGCAGTGGGCATAACCCAGCCCCGGGGAGGCTAACCAAGACTTCTGGGGATTCTGGACGGAGCGGTGCTGTATACACCTTAGAAGGAGTGCTCAGCTGCACGAGCAGCCGGGCAGGGGGAGAGGAGAAGCCCCACTCCCCAACTGTGCTGGGCGGAAGACAGAGAGCCTGAGCAGAGGGGGCGGGGGAAGCCCTCTCACCAGGAGCAGGGCAAACTCCAAAGCGCTGAATAGACACTTAAAAGACCAGCAGACAGAAGACTCTAGCAGAGCGAACAGCTTTGAAACAGACAGGAGAAGCAAATTAAAGCCCTGCAGGTGGCGCTAACTGCATAGAAAGGAGTCTACAGACTGTGAGAAGGAGAAGCCGGACCAGGGAATCATATGAAAATCTACAGACCCTTCCCTTCACCGAATGCACCAGCACCAGAGAAAGCCTTCATTATAACTGTACTAGGAACATCTTTTAAATTTTTAAAACTTTTATATATATATATATAT
>ML661889.1:3275476-3365268 GCA_007570785.1 Antilocapra americana | reverse complement strand
CAGTCTTTACTCTAGATTTTTAATCTTTGCTCATTAGTACCTGGTATCAACTTTGTACCTTTTAAGATCCAAGCTCCAGTACGCACTGCTACCTGGGAGTGAGATCATTGGCTTGACTGCTTTCTCCCCATTCTTATCTCTTGCTAGTAACAGTGAGGAAACCTAGACTCACCCACCAGAAAACCACACAAGCCTTTCCATCCAGGAAACTTCGACAAACCACGCATCCAACCCCTCCCATAGAGAGGAATCCCCACAATAAAGGGACAACACAGCAAGATAAACAAGATGAAAAGGCAGAGAAATACCCAGCAAGTAAAGGAACAGGATAAATACCCCTTAGACCAAACAAAAGACGAAGAGATAGGAAGTCTACCTGACAAAGAATTCCGAATAATGATAGTGAAAATGATCCAAAACCTGGAAAATAAGTTGGAGTTGCAGCTCAATAACCTGCAGGCAAGGATTGAGAAGATGCAGGTAAGCTTTAACAAGGACTTAAAAGAAATGAAAAAGAGACAAAATACAATGAATAATGCAATAAATGAGATCAAAAACACCCTGGAGGGAACCAACAGTAGAATAACAGAGATAGAAGACAGAATAAGTGAGGTAGAAGACAGAATGGCAGAAATAAATGAAACAGAAAGGAAAAATGAAAAAAGAATTAAAAGAAATGAAGACAATCTTAGAGACCTCTGGGACAATATTAAACGCACCAATATTCGAATCATAGGAGTCCCAGAAGAAGAAGACAAAAAGAAAGACCATCAGAAAATTCTTGAAGAGATAAATGTAGAAAACTTCCCTAAACTGGGGAAGCAAATAGCCACTCAGGTCCAAGAAACACAGAGAATCCCAAATAGAATGAACCCCAAGCGGGACACCCCAAGACACATATTAATCAAATTGGCAAATATCAAATACAAAGACCAAATATTAAAAGCAGCAAGGGAGAAACAAAAGATAACTCACAAGGGGAATCCCATAAGGATAACAGCTGATCTCTCAACAGAAACGCTTCAGGCCAGAAGGGAATGGCAAAACATACTTAAAGTCATGGAAGAAAACAATCTACAACCCCGACTACTGTACCCAGCAAGGATCTCATTCAAATTTGAAGGAGAATTCAAAATTTTCTCAGACAAGCAGAAACTGAGAGAATTCAGCAACACCAAACCAGCCCTCCAACGAATGCTAAAGGAACTTGCCTAGATAGGAAACACCGATGGGATAGATAACCTGGAACCCAAAACAATAAAATAAATGGCAGCGAGATCATACTTATCAATAATTACCTTAAATGTAAACGGGCTGAATGCCCCAACCAAAAGACAAAGATTGGCCGACTGGATACAGAAACAAGACCCCTATATATGTTGTCTACAAGAGACCCACCTCACACCTAGGGACACATATAGACTGAAAGTTAAAGGCTGGAAAAAGATATTCCATGCAAATAAAGACCAAAAGAAAGCAGGAGTGGCAATACTCATATCTGATAAAGTAGACTTTAAAATAAAGGCAGTGAAAAGAGATAAAGATGGACATTACATAATGATCAAAGGATCAGTCCAGGAAGAAGAAATAACAATTATAAATATTTATGCACCTAACATAGGAGCTCCACAATATGTAAGGCAAATGCTAACAAATATGAAAGGGGAAATCAACAACAACACAATAATAGTGGGAGATTTTAATACACCACTCACACCAATGGATAGATCAACTAGACAGAAAAGTAACAAGGAAATTCAAACTTTAAATGAAACAATAGACCAACTAGACCTAATTGATATCTATAGGTCATTCCACCCCAAAACAAGGAATTTCACCTTTTTCTCAAGTGCACACGGGACCTTCTCCAGGATAGATCACATCCTGGGCCATAAATCTAACCTTGATAAATTAAAAAATATTGAAATCATCCCAAGCATCTTTTCTGACCACAATGCAGTGAGATCAGATATCAACTACAGGAGAAAACCTCTCAAAACTTCCAACATATGGAGGCTCAACAACACACTGCTGAATAACCAACAAATCGCAGAAGAAATTAAAAATGAAATTCAGTTATGCATGGAAACGAATGAAAATGAAAACACAACAGCTCAAAACCTATGGGACACTGTGAAAGCAATGCTAAGGGGAAAGTTCATAGCAATACAAGCTCACCTCAGGAAACAAGAAAAAAATCAAATAAATGACCTTACTTTACACCTAAAGCAACTAGAAAGGGAAGAGATGCAGAAGCCCAGGTCTAGTAGAAGGAAAGAAATCTTAAAGATCAGGGCAGAAATAAATGCAAAGGAAACAAAAGTGACCATAGCAAAAATCAACCAAGCCAAAAGCTGGTTCTTTGAGAAGATAAATAAAATTGACAAACCATTGGCCAGACTCATCAAGAAACAAAGGGAGAAGAACCAAATCAACAGAATCAGAAATGAAAACGGAGAGATCACAACAGAAAACACAGAAATACAAAGGATCATAAGAGACTATTATCAGCAACTATATGCAAATAAACTGGACAATTTGGATGAAATGGACAAATTCCTAGAAAAGTATAACTTTCCAAGAAAAAACCAGGAAGAGACAGATAATATTAATAGACCCATCACAAGCACGGAAATTGACACTGTAATCAGAAATCTTCCAAAAAACAAAAGCCCAGGACCAGATGGCTTCACAGCTGAATTCTACCAAAAATTTAGGGAAGAACTAACACCTATTCTACTCAAACTCTTCCAGAAAATTGCAGACGAAGGTAAACTTCCAAACACATTCTATGAGGCCTCCATCACCCTAATTCCAAAACCCGGCAAAGATGCCACAAAAAAAGAAAACTACAGGCCAATATCACTGATGAACTTAGACGCAAAAATCCTCAACAAAATTCTAGCAAATAGAATCCAACAACACATCAAAAAGATCACACATCATGATCAAGTAGGCTTTATCCCAGGGATGCAAGGATTCTTCAATATTCGTAAATCGATCAATGTAATACACCACATTAACAAATTGAAAAATAAAAATCACATGATTATCTCAATAGATGCAGAGAAAGCCTTTGACAAAATTCAACATTCATTTATGATAAAAACCCTCCAAAAAGTAGGAATAGAAGGAACATACCTCAACATAATAAAAGCTATATATGACAAACCCACAGCAAACATTATCCTCAATGGTGAAAAACTGGAAGCATTCCCCCTGAAATCAGGGACAAGACAAGGGTGCCCACTCTCACCACTACTATTCAACATAGTTTTGGAAGTTTTGGCCACAGCAATCAGAGCAGATAAAGAAATCAAAGGAATACAGATTGGAAAAGAAGAAGTAAAACTCTCTCTGTTTGCAGATGACATGATCCTCTATATTGAAAACCCTAAAGACTCTACGAGAAAATTACTAGAGCTAATCAGTGAATATAGCAAAGTTTCAGGATATAAAATCAACACACAGAAATCCCTGGCATTCCTATACACTAACAGTGAGAAATCAGAAAGAGAAATTAAGGAAACAATCCCATTCACCATCGAAACAAAAAGAATAAAATACTTAGGAGTATTTCTACCTAAAGAATCAAAAGACTTGTATATAGAAAACTATAGAACACTGATGAAAGAAATCAAGGAGGACACAAACAGATGGAGAAATGTGCCGTGTTCGTGGATTGGAAGAATCAATATAGTGAAAATGAATATACTACCTAAAGCAATCTATAGATTCAGTGCAATTCCTATCAAGCTACCAGAGGTCTTCTTCAAAGAATTAGAACAAATAATTTCTCAATTTGTATGGAAATACAAAAAACCTCGTATAGCCAAAGCAATCTTGAGAAAGAAGAATGGAACTGGCGGAATCAACCTACCTGACTTTAGGCTATACTACAAATCCACAGTCATTAAGACAGTATGGTACTGGCACAAAGACAGAAATATAGATCAATGGAACAGAATAGAAAGCCCAGAGATAAATCCACGCATCTATGGACACCTTATCTTTGACAAAGGAGGCAAGAATATACAATGGAGAAAAGACAACCTCTTTAACAAGTGGTGCTGGGAAAACTGGACAGCCACTTGTAAAAGAATGAAACTAGATCACTTTCTAACACCATACACAAAGATAAACTCAAAATGGATTAAAGATCTAAGCATAAGACCAGAAACTATAAAACTCCTAGAGGATAACATAGGCAAAACACTCTCTGCTATAATCCAAAGCGGGATACTCCATGACCCACCTCCCAGAATATTGGAAATAAAAACACGAATAAACAAATGGGACCTAATTAAAATTAAAAGCTTTTGCACAACAAAGGAAACTATAAGCAAGGTGAAAAGACAGCCTTCAGAATGGGAGAAAATAATAGCCAATGAAGCAACAGACAAACAATTAATCTCAAAAATATACAAACAACTCCTGCAGCTCCATTCTAGAAAAATAAACAACCCAATTAAAAAGTGGGCCAAAGAACTTAACAGACATTTCTCCAAAGAAGATATAAAAATGGCTAACAAACACATGAAAAGATGCTCAACATCACTCATTATCAGAGAAATGCAAATCAAAACTACAATGAGGTACCACTTTACACCAGTCAGAATGGCTGCCATCCAAAAGTCTACAAGCAATAAATGCTGGAGAGGATGTGGAGAAAAGGGAACCCTCTTACACTGTTGGTGGGAATGCAAACTAGTACAGCCACTATGGAAAACAGTGTGGAGGTTCCTTAAAAAGCTGCAAATAGACCTGCCATATGACCCGGCAATCCCACTGCTGGGCATATACACCGAGGAAACCAGAATTGAAAGAGCCACGTGTACCCCAATGTTCATCGCTGCATTGTTTACAATAGCTCAGACATGGAAACAACCTAGATGCCCATCAACTGACGAATGGATAAGAAAGCTGTGGTACATATACACAATGGAATATTACTCAGCATTAAAAAAAATTCATTTTAAGCAATTCTACTCAGATGGACGAAACTGGAGCCCATTATCCAGAGTGAAGTAAGCCAGAAGCAAAAACAACAATACAGTATATTAACGCATATATATGGAATTTAGAAAGACAGTAACGAGAACGCAACATGGGAGACAACAAAAGGAACGCAGATGTATAGAATAGACTCGTGGACTTTGTGGATGAGGGTAAGGGTGGGATGTTATGGGAGAAGGGCATTGAAGCATGATAATTGTCATGTGTCTAATCAATCGCCAGCCGAGGACTGATGCTCGGGACTGGTGCAGAGAGATTTCCCGGGGGGGAGGGAGGAGGGAGGGGGTTTCTGGAGGGGAAGCATATGTAAACCCATGGTGATATCATGACATTGTATGGCAAAAACAAGTAAAAAAAATAAATTAAAAAAAATAAAAAAATAATAAGGATATCCAAGCATATATACATATACATATATACATAAAACTCTGATGAAAGAAATCAAAGAAGAATAAAATAAACAGATAGCCCAAGGTCATGGATAGTAAGATTCAATAATGTTATGATGTCAGTTCTTTCCAACTTCATTTACAGATTCAATGTTATTCCATTCAAAATCTTACCAAGTTATTTTGTAGATATAAAAAATGGACTCTAATGCTTAAAGGGAAAGGTAAAAGGCCTAGAATAGTCAATACAATATTGAAGGAGAAGAACAGAGTCAGAGTCTGACATTAACTGACTTTAAGATATACTACAAAGCTATAGTAATTAAGACATTGTGGTATCGGCAAAAGAATAGACAAACAGATCATTGGAACAGATAGCTGAGAAATAGGTCTACACAAATATAGATAACTGATCTTTGACAAAGGACCAAGGAAATATGATGGAGAAAATACAGTCTTTTCAATAGATGATGCCAGAAGGACTAGATATCCATACATAAAAAAATGAATCCAGACCCAAACCTTATATCCCTTTACAAACATTAAGTCAAAATGAATAACAGACCCAAATGTAAAATGCAAAAGTATTAAAATCATAGAAGATAAAATAGAAGAAAATCTGGATGACCTTGGGTGTGGTGATGACTTTTAGATATAATACCAAAGACATAATTGATGAAAGAAATAATTAATAACCTGGGCTTTATTAAAATTAAAAACTTCTGCTTTGGCAAAGTTACTGGCAAAGAATGAGAAGACAAGCCACAGACTGCAAGAAAATATTTGCAAAAGACATAGCTGATAAAGAACTATTTCCAAAACATACAGAAAATTCTTAAATCTCAATAACAAGAAAACAGAGTTCAAATAAAAAATGGGCAGAAGATCTGAGCAGACATCTCACCAAATATAATATAGAGATAGCAAATAAAACATATCAAAAGATGTTCCACATCATATGTCATCAGGGAAATCCAAATTAAAACAGCAATGAGATACTATCACATACTTATTAAAAATGACAAAAGTCCTTGAGGGCAAGGATGGGATGATATGGGAGAATGGCATTGAAACATGTTAATTATCATATGTGAAATCAATCGCCAGCCCAGGATTGATGCTTGTGGCTGGTGCACCGAGATTTCCCAGGGGGAGGAAATCGGGAGGGAGGAGGGAGGGGGGTTCTGGAGGGGGAGCATATGTAAACCCATGGAGGTTTCATGTCATTGTATGGCAAAACCAATTAAAAAAAAATGACAAAAGTCCAAAACACTGACAATATCAAAAGCTGACAAGCAATCCCATTGCTGGGCAAACACACCGAGGAAACCAGAATTGAAAGAGACACGTGTACCCCAATGTTCATCGCCGCATTGTTTACAATAGCCAGGACATGGAAGCAACCTAGATGCCCATCAACTGACGAATGGATAACAAAGCTGTGGTACATATGCACAATGGAATATTACTCAGCATTTAAAAAAAAATTCATTTGAAGCAGTTCTACTCAGGTGGATGGAACTGGAGCCTATTATCCAGAGTGAAGTAAGCCAGAAGAAAAAACAAAAATACAGTATACTAACGCATATATATGGAATTTATAAAGATGGTAACGAGAACCCTGCATGCGAGACAGCAAAAGAAACGCAGATGTATAGAACAGTCTCATGGACTCTGTGGAAGAGGGCAAGGGTGGGATGATATGGAAGAATGGCATTGAAACATGTTAATTATCATATGTGAAATCAATCGCCAGCCCAGGTTTGATGCTCAGGACTGGTGCACCGAGATGACCCAGGGGGAGGGAATCGGGAGGGAGGAGGGAGGAGAGTTCTGGAGGGGGAACTTATGTATACCCATGGCGGATTCATGTCAATGTATGGCAAAACCAACACAATAAAGAAAATTAAAAAAAAAAAAAGGTGACAAGGATGCAGAGGAATGCAGATAGTGAACAGAGGGAACAGGAATAGAGAACAGTGAATCTCATTCACTGCTGGTGGGAATGCAAAATGGTACAGACACTTTGGAAGACAGTTGGATGGCTTCTTGTGAAATTAAATATACTTTTACCATATAATCCAGCAGTCATATTCCTTGGCATTTACTCCAAAGATTTGAAAAATTATGTTGATACAAAAACTTGCACATAGGTGCTTTATAACAGTTTTATTCACAATTGCCAAAACTTGGAAGCAACCAAGATGTTCTTAAGTAGGTGAATGGATAAATAAATCATGGTATGTCCAAACAATGGAATACTATTAAGCATTTAAAAACTTATGAAAAGACACACAGAAACCTTAAATGTATATTACTAAGGGAAAGAAGCCAATCTAAAAATGGCAACATATTTATTATTCTAACTATATGACCTTCTGGAAAAAGCAAAACTATGGAGATAATGAAAAGATCAGTGGTTGCCAGGGGATAGAGGAAGTAAGTGATGAAAGGTGAGCACAGGAGTTTTTAGGGCAGTGGACATACTCTGTATGACATGTATAATGACGGATACACGTCATCCATAGAATGTACAATACTGAGTGAATTGTCTATGGACTTTGGGTGATAATGATACGTCAGTGTAAATCCCTTGATTGTAACAAATGTACTGTTGTGGTGTGGAATGTTGATAGTCAGGGGGTTCTGTGCATGTGTGGGGACTCTCTGTGCCTTCTGCTCAATTTTTTTGTGAATTCAAATAACAGCCTGAAGTCAGCATAGGTAATACGGAAAAACTGCATGCTTTTAATCAGTTATAAAATAAACAATAAGAGCTAATGGTATTCTTCCTGATTTTCCAGTAATGTTGAAACAATGAATATATTCAGAACACAAATGATGATACCCAGTAAATGTGATTAACTAAATATACTGATTGCCTTTTCATCTTCATTTTCAAATGCCTTTGCATCATGATATCATTGGCTGAGATGAGAGCAGGAATAAGAAAAAGAAAATACACCAGGGTGATGAAGGCAAAGGAATGTTAAGATATGAGGACTGTGGATGAAGTAAAAGGGAAAAGAAAAAACTATCAGAGATGATGCACAGGATGTGCTAACCAATCAATGGTTCTATTAATTTCTGATAAAGTAAATATTTCTAAGAATTTAAAAAAAAAGCTAATGAGAAAAAGTGGCACAAAATAATTAAGACAATGCTATGTAATTTTTAAAATTACATAGAAATAGCAGGTTAGTAACAAATATGTTTTTCAAGAGTTATGTATATAATTAGATGTTCTGCAGTTGTCAGGTACTGGGGACACCTAAAAAAAAAAACAAAAGAAACACACCATATTTATTCAATGTCAATGAGCACTGTATCTCAAAGAAGTAACATTCTTTTCCCAAAGAGGACAAATGGTCAGTGAAGACTAACGAAATATCCAAACAGTGTGAATAATGAGCTATTTAGGTAGAGCTGAACATATAACAGCCAATGTATCTAAACCAGAATTTGGTGGTTTTGATTTTTGTGTGTGTACATCTGGCAGCAAAAGTAGCAGAGATCTAGAAATAAGAAGCTTCTTTCAGTGGATCTGAAAGAAGTCTGGATAGTTTAGCTTCATTGTCTTCAGGGTTACCAGCTTTTGGGTAAAAGGTCACTGAAATAGCCTTCTTTCAGCCCAATTCAATGATCTATTTTCAACCCTGTCTATCCTAATTTTTCTGGAGAAATGACAGCAAATATTCTCTACTTTTTGGAAACTACTCCTGATTAACAGATTTCTGGGCTTCCCATTTTTCTCCTTCCTTTGCCAATCATTGAGTCTCTTGATTCTTCATATTATCTATTACATGTATGAAACTCTGGGTATGCATCAAGACTTGGTGATAGAACACGAAAGATGCAGAAGCCTTTTCCCAATCCTTTATATCTTAAGGAGCAGAACTTTTAATCAAAGGGTCTAATCTAGACCTTAACTACTTTACAAAACATTTAAAAATAAACTTTCTGCTGCATTTTGACAATATATTTAAAATAAAACTCTTTATCATATTTTTTGCTTAATTTCCATCTTTTATTTGTACATCTGTTCTTTTGTTTATTTTTGGAACGGCTTTAATTTCTCCTCTTAAATTTTGTATGAGCATTCAATTTATCCTCAAACCTTTCCCCTAAGGCTCAACAACTTAACTCTTAATTTACTAGATGATTTAATATTTGGTTATACATTGTCCTGTCTTCTCCTTGATTAATGTATATATTATTTCCTTTTCAGATGAACTACAAACTCTTCAGAAATGTAATGTCTTTTATATCTTAGAGAGCTCTCAAAACCATAAACATTTGAAAAATTCTTAGTGACTGACTGAGGATCTGAAAAAAAATCACTTTTTACCTTTCATCTGTTGTTATAGAATTACATAGATAAAGACAATGCACATATCCCAGTTTCCCCTTTAAATCACTGCAAATTTTAGATTACTTGCCTTGTCCTCCAAGTGCAATTCTAAAAAGCGTAGGTAAGCTACAGGTGCAAACGCATCAGCTGAATGTGTGACTACTTCTGATGAATCTCTGAAATAAAATAAAAATTATAGTTAGTTTATCTACTATGCAAAATCTGTTTGGTGGCAAACTAACTCCTTCTAGTGACTAGAAAAGACCAAAAATCCTCATTTATTTCTACTGGAATACTACTTTATACATATTTACTTCATAATTAGTGATTAACATCTACTTTTAATAATTAAATATTTAATTGGGAAAAAGATGGAGGAAACTAAACTTTTAAGAATAAAAAAGAAGCTTTTCATCTTTATGTGGACACACAGTTCAACTTTCAGGTTCACTCAAAGCTCTCTGAACAGTTTTACAACTTGAAGCCTCTATTCAATTTCATTTTCAAAAACTTGGTTGGTATGGGCTAACCATTAAACAATAGGGCTTTATCTTTATTATTCTTTTCATTTTCAAGAGGTAATCATTCAGTGTTTCACACAAAATCGCAATTATCCTTCACAAAAGCAGTCCTGGTGATGGTTTTAAGCTCTAGATGAACTCTTCACATTGTAATATCATTGCTATTAAAATTGACTGTCTGACAGAGCAATTACCACATTCAGGTAAAATAGTATGAACTGCTTGCTGGCACCATATGGATACATGTAAATTAAATCAACTTTTATCAAAGATACCCTATAAAGCACATATAAATAAATAAGATTATGTGTGAAGTTCCAATAACTAATTTTTTTATTGTTGTTTATTAAGAAACACTGTTTTTGCATTTTAACTGAAATTCTAAAAGCAGAAATTTCTCATCTTTTTTTAAAGCCTCAGGAACTAGTTGCAGTGTTCATACTAGTATGTTGTTAGCAAAACCACTAGTATTGTGGTTCAGCAAAATAGATTCCCACTTTGCCTCTTTTCCACTTATATAAAATAATTTTGAATCAGTGTTTGTAATGAAAAGTTATTTAGTGACAATAAAAGAAATCTCAAAATACTAGGATCCAGTATATTAAATTTTCATGGCCAAAATCTGTTTACTTTTCACATGAAAATCAGAGATAGAGAAAAATCAGTCTGATGATACCATTCATGAACCTTTCGTATCAAATATGAATCTTGTTAGTGCTTTAAAAATTACATTAAAATGGGCTTCTATAACATTAAAAGAAAAGTAACACATTATAATAGAAATAAATCATTAAAGAGGTGCGATCATGAAAGAAAGTAATAACCTGTCTTCACAGACTACCTAAACCAAAAGATGCCTCCCTGTATAAGAGCATGAGGAGGAGAAAAAGAAAGCAAAGAAGAGACCTCTTGCTTTTTACCACTTGTCTCTCTGCCTTGTTAACCCCAGTTAAGTTGTCCTGTTTATTTAATCCATACTTGTCTGTCTTGGTTCTATCTTGGCCCATCAGTTCAGTTGTTCAGTTGTGTCCGACTCTTTGTGATCCCATGGACGGCAGCACGCCAGGCCTCCCTGTCCATCACCAACTCCTGGAGTTTACTCAAACTCATGCCCATTGAGTTGGTGGTGCCATTCAGCCATCTCAGCCGCTGTTGTCCCCTTCTCCTGCCTTCAATCTTTCTCAGCATCGGGGTCTATTCCAATGAGTCAGTTCTTCGAATCAGGTAGCCAAAGTATTGGAGTTTCAGCTTCAGCATCATTCCTTCCCAAGAATATTTAGGACTGATTTCCTTTAGGATGGACTGGGTGGATCTCCTTGCAGTCCAAGGGACCCTCAAAGGTCTTCTCCAACACTATAGTTCAAAAGTATCAGTTCTTCAGCACTCAGCTTTCTTTATAGTCCAATTCTCATATCCATACATGA
The DNA here is from genome assembly GCA_007570785.1 of Antilocapra americana. Classification (NCBI taxonomy): domain Eukaryota; kingdom Metazoa; phylum Chordata; class Mammalia; order Artiodactyla; family Antilocapridae; genus Antilocapra; species Antilocapra americana. Next base: position 3,353,567 of record ML661889.1, on the reverse strand, counting down.
CTACTGGAAAAACCATAGCTTTGACTAGACAGACCTTTGTTGGCAAAGTAATGTCTCTGCTTTTAATATACTGTCTAGGTTTGTCATACTTTTTCTTCCAAGGAGCAATCGTCTTTTAATTTCATGGCTGCAGTCACCATCTGCAGTGATTTTGGAGCCCCCCAAAATAAAGTCTCTCACTGTTTCCCCATCTATTTGCCATGAAGTGATGCGACCAGATGCCATAATCTTAGTTTTCTGAATGTTTTGTCTTAGGCCAGCTTTTTCACTCTCCTCTTTCACTTTCATCAAGAGGCTCTTTAGCTCTTCTTCACTTTCTGCCCTAAGGACGGTGACATCTGAATATCTGAGATTATTGATATTTCTCCCTGCAATCTTGATTCCAGCTTGTGCTTCATCCAGCCAACGTTTCTCATGATGTACCCTGCATATAAGTTAAATAAGCACGGTTGACAATATACAGCCTTGATGTACACCTTAACCTATTTGGAACCAGTCGGCTGTTCCATGTCCAGTTCTAACTGTTGCTTCCTGACCTGCATACAAGTTTCTCAAGAAACAGGTCAGGTGGTCTGGTATTCCCATGTCTTTCAGAATTTACCACAGTTTGTTGTCGTCCACACAGTCAAAGGCTTTGGCATAGTCAATAAAGTAGAAAAAGATGTTTTTCTGGAACTCTCTTGCTTCCCTGATGATCCAACAGATGTTGGCAATTTGATCTCTGGTTCCTCTGCCTTTTCTAAAACCAGCTTGAACATCTGGAAGTTCATGGATCACATTGTTGAAACCTGGCTTGGAGAATTTTAAGCATTACTTTACTAGCATGTGAGATGAGTGTAATTGTGCAGTAGTTTGAGCATTCTTTGACACTGCCTTTCTTTGGGATTGGAATGAAAACTGACTTTTCCAGTCCTGTGGCCACTGCTGAGTTTTCCAAATTTGCTGGCATATTGAGTGCAGCACTTTCACAGCATCATCTTTCAGGATTTGAAATAGCTCAACTGGAATTCCATCGCCTCCACTAGCTTTGTTTGTTGGGATGCTTCCTAAGACCCACTTAACTTCACATTCCAGGATGTCTGGCTCTAGGTTGGTGATCACACAGTTGTGACTGTTGGGTCATGAAAATCTTTTTTGTATAGTGCTTCTGTGTTTTCTTGCCACCTCGTCTTAATATCTTCTGCTTCTGTTAGGTCCATACCATTTCTGTCCTTTATTGAGCCCATTTTTGCGTGAAATGTTCCCTTGGTATCTCTAACTTTCTTGAAGAGATTCTAGGCCTTCCCATTCTTTTTTTCCCCCTTCTATTTCTTTGCATTGATCATCAAGGAATGCTTCCTTATCTCTCCTTGCTATTCTTAGAACTCTGCATTCAAATGGGTATATCTTTCCTTTACTCCTTTGCTTCTCTTCTATTCATAGTTATTTGTAAGGCCTCCTCAGACAACCATTTTGCCTTTTTGCGTTTCTTTTCCTTGGGGATGGTCTTGATCTTTGCCTCCTGTACAATGTCAGGAACTTCTGTCCATAGTTCCTCAGGTACTCTGTCTATCAGATCTAATCCCTTGAATCTATTTGTCACTCCCACTGTATAATCATAAGGGATTTGATTTAGGTCATACCTGAATGGTCTAGTGGTTTTCCCTTTCTTCAATTTAAGTCTGAATTTGGCAATAAGGAGTTCATGGCCTGTGCCACAGTCAGTTCCCAGTCTTGTTTTTTCTGACTGAATAGAACTTCTCCATCTTTGGCTGCAAAGAATATAATCAATTTGATTTTGGTATTGACCATCTGGTGATGTCCATGTGTAGAGTCTTCTCTTGTGTTGTTGGAAGAGGGTGTTTGCTGTGACCAGTGTGTTCTCTTGGCAGAACTCTATTAGTCTTCCCTGCTTCATTTTGTACTCCAAGGCCAAATTTGCCTGTTATTCAGGTATTTCTTGACTTCCTACTTTTGCATTCCATTTCCCTATAATGAAAATGACATCTGTTTTGGTTCTTAGTTCTAGAAGTTCTTGTATGTCTTCATAGAACCATTCAACTTCAGCTTCTTCAGCATTACTGGTTGGGACATAGACTTGGATTACTGTGATTATGAATGGTTTGCCTTTGAAACAAACAGAGATCATTCTGTCATGTCTTGGCTCATCAATAGATTCAAATTCTTACTCCTATATATGATCTCATTTTTATTTCAAATTTCAATCTCTCGGGGTTACCATTTCCAGCTTTGGAAACTGACCCTGAGTCTGAGTTATGCCTGATGTATGCAGCTTGGTCTTGATATCCTTGACAATGGATACACCAAAACTATGACTAACCCAAATCAATGATGTGTCAGTAGAAAGGGTTTCAGGCCCTCCCTTCTCATATCATTTATCCCCACTAGAAATAGAAGATTGGCAGCAAATGGCTCACTTAATTGATATAATTATCACATTTGAATCAAGATTGTTTTCCAGAGAAAATATATAACATTCTAACTACACTATATAACATAACTAAATGAAGAGGTGTATGATTTTTATGGATTCTCTAAAGCCACAATTGACTAATATCATTTAATTCTCTTATTCAAAGCCAGAATCAACTGGAAGATAGACAATAGATATCAAATAAATAGCTTTTAGCTTCAAAGAGCATAACGCCACTATTGCTCTTCTTTTCTTTCATAAACTGTCATTTGAAACTCAACTTTCAAGGGTCTCTGGTTTCTGTTGGCTTCTGAAACCCAGAACAGGATCTGCTGGAGTAACATCAGAGAAATCCCCCAAATTAAGAACAACTGAAATACAGCAAAAATGCTTCCCAGTAGGCCACCTTCCTCCTCTTTCCCTTCTGATACAAGTAATCAGTGCAACCTTGACCTCTTACAGAATGGAGGTTTCTCTATAGCAAACATCTGGATCTGACACTCCCTTTCACTGCTGTGTTAGGCTTATCCCCAGTTACAATTTCAAAAGGGCAGCTACCTGAGCCAGGTCTGAGTCTTTCTCTGAGCCAGACTCTCTCTCTCAAGGTGTGAGATCAGGCCCTACCCTCTCACTTAAAAAAACTGACATTTTCTCTTGAGATTCAGCCATGATGTTGGTTCCTACTTCCTCTCTAAAACACAACTGCACATAGATATCCCCATGAACTCACACTTATCCGCACATTTCTGTGAAGCCTTGCCTGACATTCTCACGCAGGGCTAGTTTTCTGTGCTTTGGTCATGCATTTGTGTGTCTGTGCGCACACACCCTCAGTTGTTCAGTTGTATACGACTCTTTGCAACCCCATGGACTGTAGCCCGCCAGGCTCTTCTGTCCATGGGATTTTCTGGGCAAGAATACTGGAATGAGTTGCCATTTCTTCCTCCAAGGGATCTTTGCAACCCAACAGCCCTTTCATAATACATCTACTATATTAGAATTAAGTATTTCTGTGCTTGTCTTCATTCTCAAAGAGGGACCAAGTTTTGTTCATCTTTGTCTGTCTGTTCCTCCATATTTCACCTCTGGCTCAGAGAAGAATATATTGCCAGGTATTCACTCATTTGTTGAATAAAAAAATTACTGTATAGTTTAACTTTGTTAAACATATTTACTATAAAAAATCCACACAGATTTTTCAATTACCTATCTTTACATGAATATATACATTTTCATACATGCATATTACTTGTATATGTATAGATGAACATAATCACACACATATACCAATAACATCATATAGCACCTCTAGCATAATAAAAATAATTACTGTATAGTGGTAGTATATTAATATTGTTAGTTCAAATGGAAATGTGGGGTTGTATCAAATACTGACATTAAAGATGTGTTCATCAATAGCAAGAAGAAAATTATCACTTTCATTAATACAGTACTGGGACTTTAGTTTTTAATTCTTTTTCTCAAAATATTGGCTATATTTCTGGTGTTTCAATTCTTACTTTTGAAATACATACATACTTATTTCAAAGTAAGAAACAACAGAAAAATAAGTTGATTATTTTAGGGCCTACAAGTATTTTCTTCTCTTAAAGACTAAGCCATAATTCTTTTTATCAAGGCTACTCAGGAAAATACTCATTTTCTGATCTAAAAATTTGTATCTAGAGGTGGGTAGGCACATCGTAATTGATGTGAAAAGTATACTGTAAAATGTTCTAGTAAATTTTTTCTAAATTACTTCCGGACAAAGACTGGTATGCTAGTCTTTCCTACAAGATTTTGAAAATGTTAATTGGACTATATCACATAATAAACTCCTAGAAAGTGAAAGTGAAAGTCACTCAGTCATGTCCAACTCTTTGCGACCTCATGGATTATACAGACCATGGAATTCTCCAGGCCAGGGATACTGGAGTGGGTAGCCTCTCCCTTTTCCAGGGGATCTTCCCAACCCAGGGATCGAATCCAGGTCTCTCAAATTGTAGGCGGATTCTTTACCAGCTGAGTCACAAGGGAAGCCTAAACTTCTAGAACCACCCCATTTGTCTAAATTACTTCATTATACAAGAGAGTTAATCTGCATTATTTAAAAAAAAATCACCAATTATAATCAAATCATTTTACATGAAAAAGTTTATTTTTTTCCTGTTAGATGCAATCTCCTTTTTAACAATAAAATTTTGAATCAGAAATTTAAAAGGGGACTCCTAATAATCAACTAGTTGTATGCTAATTGTGGAAGATCACTACTATATCAAATAGAATAGGAAATACCATAAATTTGTCTCCCAAATAAAGTGCAACTTACAGGATGCAGGATGATTAATAGTCAGTTGTTAACAAGTAGTTACCTGGTCTAAACTAATCTTTTAATTTTATCTAAGTGAAATAACTTAATTTACATAATGGTTTTAGAATGTGCAATGCTTGTTCACTTACATCATCGTATTCAGTGCTTATCAGATAGGTATGGTAAAGACATTTTCTATTTTATTTTTTTTAGACATTTTCTATTTTAATGTGAAGGAATGATTTTGTATATAGTGAGTGATATTCTTTTTCCATTCAACTACTATAACCTGTAAGTATAACTTAAGAAAGAAATGCATAAAAGTGAAACAGTCTATATAAGTGAAATAAATTCAATGATATTCAACATTTATTAGTGTCTCCTGTATGTTCTGAGAGTTCAGTTATGAAAATAGACACTGGGGGCAATAACCACCAAAGTTATTAAAAATGGAAGGATTTAGCAAAGTAGGGATAAATGGGAAGGCAATCTAGAGAAAAGAATTCAAATAAAAAAGATGTAAAGCTGAGGTGAGGCAAAACATATGAAGAAAAGAAAGCAAAGAATTTGCTTAAGGATCAGATTTAGATTAGTGATTAGTTGATAAGAAAGAAATATAATTGGCACTTCTTCCTCTGTTCTTAAGCGGGACACACTACAGTATTGCTGATTAGCCCTTCCATTCTTAAGAACTCTTACAGAGCAAGGCAACAGCCTGCAGAGTTCCACCCACATAATTCTCCTCAACAAATGATTACCCAGTTCAACTGAACAGCTCATTTTGGCACTAGAGGTTTCTAATACACCTCCCCCGACTTCCCTCTCTTCAACATCATGACTAACTCCCATCGAGCCATGGTCTCAGTTAGGTTGAGGTTTCCTTATCTACAAAATAATAAGGTGAAAGATTAATTTTTCAGGTCTAAAGTTTACTATGATAAACAAACCCTCTGGTTACGTAATGTAAAGCAGTACATTTCTCTCTTAGCATATGAGAAGAGTGACATAAATTAAGAGTATGGGTAATGATGTAATGAACTGAAGCAAGTCCCTGTCTTTTACTACACAGATTTTTAACAATTTATGGCAAAGAAATCACACTACTCACCATAAACAGAATTCATTTTTTAAGAAGTTTATATGTAAAAATAACCCCAAATAATTGAAGAGAACTGTTTAGTATAACCATTCTAAGTTATTAAAGCCAAGAAAAAGGAAAAAGGACGGAGCTAATGGAACCCACAGGCTACTGATGTGGCAGTTTATCAAATGTAGCTGTAATGAAAGATAAATAATACAGGCAATTCACACTTCATGAAAGGATAAAAGTGTCAGTGTGTAGGCACCAGTTTTACTGCAGGCCATAATCAGCAAGTAAACGAAAGTGCAATGTCTAAAAAGTTTATAGGCTTCTATGAAGGCCTCGTCTTGTCAGGTATTGATTTAGGTATTCAGACGACTTCACTGGTATTAAACAAATTGAGTGTTTGTGAACTTGGAGGACATGTTCTATTTCTCCCAACAAAAGTTGCCTCCAGCTTAAAGTTAAGCTGCTTCCGTCACTTAAATTTGAGGAAGGGGAAGAAAATGGTGAAATGATATCTTACACAATTATCTTCTTCTTAAATAGAGGGCAATCCAAAGTGAACGTTTCATATTCTCCACCTTCTCCACAAACATGGACTCCATATTTCTTAGAAAGCTGAAAAATAGAAAAAAAGAGAAAGAAACAGGAAACTTAAAACTTAGGTAACAAAAATGTTCACTTAACTTAAATATCCATGTCAGAAACTTTAATTCCAAAATAGATCGTGAGCTATAGGAAAATGACTGCATATTTCTGCTTAAAAACTGTTAAAAATCATTTGAAAAATGTTATCATAAAGCATAGCATTTTAAATAACCCCCAAATCCTTATAAAAAGATACACTGGACCAACATTTTTATGTATAATGCAAAAGCTTAAAGATCACTATAAAGTTTAGGAATGACACTAGTTTTAGCTTCAAAAGGAGGAAAGATACTAAGTCATTATGGACTAAATGAGAATACATGCAGCCAAATTGTGCTTTCCCTGCCCTTTGACCTATATGTGGAAGGGGAAAAAATGTGTTTAGAAAATTTCTCAGACAACCCAACAGAATGTAATCTAAGGCCTTTCCTTGGACCTATGAACAAAAGGAAGTCATAAACATGGTTATTATGCTTAAGGCTATTATTAGTAGTAAAGTTCTAAGGAGATCAAGATCTAATGATGTTCCAATGCTGCAGACAAGCCCTGGGAGGGTCTAATTACAAGAAAGGTTGGAACAGCTTATAATGTTGTCTGATTAAACCTGAAATTAAAAAAATTAAAAAATAAAGCAAAGAAAGAACCATCCCCTACCCAGACCCCGTGCTTTGCATGAACTAGAAGTTGTTATTTAAATGATCCTGATACTGAGAGTAAAATCCTCTCCTACTGGGCGGGTGCAAGGCTGGAATCAGAGCTGAGGAACACTCTCACTGGCTGTGCAACAGAATCTTTCTGGTCTAGCATGGAGGCTTTAATCACTGTGATTCTATCTCCTTCATTCTGAATTTCATAGCTTTTCCTGCTTATAGCCTCTCCTAGCCCCAAATCCTCATAGCCCAAAGGAAGAGTGACTCCATTGATGTTCTCTGTTACTGCCAGTGCTGGGACTGTGGCCTAAATTTTCAGGTTTACCTGCATAAATATTACACATTTATTTATTTGGTTATTTTTATAGTTGTGCTACCATTCCAACTCCATTACATTTCGTCTATTGACTATGTGCCCTTAGGGATTGAAAGGATGGAACTATGAAAATTCTATTCCCTCAAAGGATCAGTGGTAATGTGAATGACCTGTAAAGCAAAACAGCAAAAAAAGTGATGGGAAGAAAATGAGGTGGCATTTAGTGTACGAACTTGCAAAAACTTAACAGATAAATTTTCACATGGTGGGTCATGAAGTAGGGAACTGGCAAAGCAGAATTACAGCAGCCAGCCATTATGAGAGCAGATAACAGGAATAGATTACAGTAGTAAACCAAATTAAATTAATGTCTGCTTTGCAGTAAAAATGTAGGAATAATAATGGGATATGGATTTCAAGGGCGTTTCCTTGTTCTGTCAGCTAGTGCCCGACCCCTTCTGTGCTCATCTCCCTCCACTGGTCTTCTCATTCTGGTGACTCTCTGCCAAGGGAACCTTCTACTCTCACCTTTATGGTCTGTCTTTTTTTATGTGGGAATATATCTTAATAACCACAGACTTCTTTTTATTAGAAAATGTATAATTGAAGCTTTGCAAAATTTCTATAATCTACCACAAAAGCATAACTGGATTTTTTTTTTATTATTGTTGGCATAGCTGCTATCTTACTGAAGTAATTCTGTTAGTCCCTAAGTAAAAATGATGTAAGCTGCTATATTAAACCAACCAGCACTAGGAAATGTAAAATTTGGATGTACTCAGTGATATTGTCAATTCACATAAAATATTTCCATAATATTCATCCAGTCAGTTCTTCCACAAACATTTACTGAACAGTGATTATTGGGCAGGCTTTGCTAGATGAAAAAGTTCCAGGAGTAATCAAACAATGTCCTTGGTCTCCGGAAACTTACTAAACATATTGCACCCTATATTTCAATTCCACAGTATGATGAAACTGTGATGTTGCTTCTGTAAATAATATGTGCAATCTCTTCCTTTTCTACCACTCATTGCCCAGCATGGACACAGATTCCAAGTCAAGAAAGATTCTAGACAAGAATTTTGTCTAGATTTCAGAATTCCAGAATCCATGGGTTCCAGATTCCAAGAGTGCAGTGGATTTTATGGCTGATGAACCACGAAGTAGCCTATGAATCCTTAGGATGTCTTTTGCAGACTCTCTGAATTTTATTACCTTAAAGCTCTAGTAGACACAAGTATTCAGAAAAATTCCATCTTTTTTGGCTTACATTTGGCCAGTTCCAAGGCCCTTTGATATCCTAAGATGATTGGCATCATCGACTCGATGGCCATGAGTTTGAGTTGACTCCGGGAGTTGGTGATGGACAGGGAGGCTTGGTGTGCTGTGGTTCATGGGGTTGCAAGGAGTTGGACACTATTGAGTGACTGAACTGAACTGAACTGGCCAGTTCCAAGGCCCTTTGATATCCTGAGAGAACCTCCTCAAGAAGCAAAGCCTAAGCTAGCCACTTTCTTTAAGGAATCTTTAGCCAAGGCATAGCACTCTGTTAGAAATCAACAATCTGGTAGCACAAAAGTGTGATGTGTGCATTTGATTGGGCTTCCCAGGTGGTGCTAGTGATAAAGCACCCTCCTGCCAATGCATTCGATCCCTAGACCAGGAAAATCCCCTGGAGGGGGGCATGGCAGCCTACTCCAGTATTCTTGCTTGGAGAATCCCACGTATGGAGGAGCCTGGAGGGTTATAGTTCAAGGGGCTGCAAAGAATTGGACACGACTGAAGCGACCTAGCACGCATGTGTGATTTGATTCTTTTAAAAAAAAGGAGTCAGTTAAGTGGAGAATCTAGAGACATATTTGTGGTATGAGACATTCAATCTGCTTTTCTAAAACATGTAAGCAAGTGTTGCTCTATCTACACTACTCATAGAAAGTAGCAACTTTATTTAACAAATCTCAGGTCTGTGTCTGGGTTTCAAATCAGAATTAGTATCATTGTAGGCCAGCACTTTCTCATTCCAAATACAGCTTCTGCAGGTCACTTTGATAGTTTCTCTGTCAATATCATTGTAATTGAAAATACTGGATAGGTTTTCCTAAGGTTTAGGTCCTTACTGAATTACCTTGATTCTTTCCATAATTTAAGTGAATAAGACAGCAAACTATATTGAAAAATTAAAAAAGTGCTTTTCAAGTTGCTTTTTTTCACTAAAGTATAATACAAAGGATTAAGACATTTATTAAATAGTTTCAGTTGGTATATAAAAAGTGGAAGCAGACAATTGTTATCACCATAACACCAAAAATATGTAGCCAGATCAGCTACAAAACCATACCTTTGTGTTTTACATATAGCGATCTGAGAATGCAAAGACATCTGGATGAACTATTAGAAGATCAGGGTTAGCTTTTCTGAGATGAGTGAAGATTCATGGCCACTTTCCTAATGGGGGAACAGACAGAGTACAAGCAAAGCTTCATGGATGAGGGATGTCTATCAGTGTACGTAGAAAGCCAAACTCTTGTGGACCTCTGTGATGGATTATTAAGAGTCCTGAAGAGACCCAGGGAGTATGTATAGCCTGCCAATTCTTTTTCAGAGTCTTAACTAAGTGCACACAGTGGCTACCTTCAGAAAACTGCCCCCTCCAGGGCAGGAGAGGGGAGCAGCAGAGATCCCTTTGAGAACACCTGCCCATCAAGTCTTTTCTATTGAACTTTCAAGGTACCAAGGGGTAGTGACAGGGCAGGAAGATTCAGAGATTTCAGTCAAGACTTGGAAAGCCACAGAGAAGGCAGAGAAAGGCTAAGAGTAGTAAGCCCTTGAAAAGGCACAAAACACTGTGGAAGGACTTTAAAGCATGGGGACAGGGTAGGAGGAAGAGGGAGAGAGAGATCTCTAGACTCATTGGAGTACAGATCACATGCCCTGATAAAGGGAGAACCTTTATCCTGCTTTTAAAACATTTCAAACAAGTAGCAAACTGAAACAAAACAAAACGCAAACCAGATTCACCTCAACTGGAGAACAGACTAAAAAGAATAAACACCTCAGACTAGCTGTCACAGACAAGAAGTGGTGTGACTTTTCTGGAGTAAATATTTGCTTCACTCTCTACTGTTCTTTTTTATTCATTATCTACCGTAAAGTATATAAAACAAATTAAGAGATGAAAAATGAAAAAAATGTGACTGCAATCAGAGAAAAACAAACAAAATAGAAACAGACCCACACATTAACCAAATATTAAACCTAACAAACAAGGACTTTAAACATAAACTATAATTATACATTAGAGATTTACTGGAAAAGATAGATAAAATTTACAGAGATTAATTTGAGCAGAATTGGAAAACCAGCGGGAGATATCTTTAGGTTCGTATTCTAATTCCAACATTTACTGGGCACAAGACTTGAATGAATTGCTTAAGTCCTCTGAATTTCCATTTGCTTTGGGAAAGCCTGCCGTCAGGGGGATGCTGTATTAAAAGATATAATACATATAAAGCTTTTAATCCAATGCCTAGTGCAAAGAAAGCAGTTGATGTATGTTTTTCCTTCTCTATTAATTTGCCCTTCCCTTGGACCTTCTGCTGTTTATCCATATACTACCTTCTTTGAGGATCATGACTCCTACTACATCTAGCATGTCTATTGCAAGTGGCTCTCAAGGGAAAAACCCTAGTCATTAACCTCTCTCCCATGTATCTCCTCCCCTGACAACTCCAAATGCTTACTGAGTGCTTTACTTGGGAGCATTGATGGGAAAGACCAGAGATCTCTTCAAGAAAATCTGAGGTAACAAGGGAACATTTCATGCAAAGATGGGCTCAATAAAGGAAAGAAATGGTATGGACTTAAGAAGCAGAAGATATTAAGAAGAGGTGGCAAGAATACAAAGAAGAACTGTACAAAAAAGATCTTCATGACCCAGATAATCTGGATGGTGTGATCACTCATCTAGAGCTAGACATCCTGGAATGTGAAGTTAAGTGGGCCTTAGGAAGCATCCCAACAAACAAAGCTAGTGGAGGCGATGGAATTCCAGTTGAGCTATTTCAAATCCTGAAAGATGATGTGGTGAAAGTGCTGCACTCAATATGTCAGCAAATTTGGAAAACTCAGCAGTGGCCACAGGACTGGAAAAGGTCAGTTTTCATTCCAATCCAAAAGAAAGGCAATGCCAAAGAATATTCAAACTACTGCACAATTGCATTCATCTCACATGCTAGTAAAATAATGCTCAAAATTCTCCCAGCCAGGCTTCAACAGTAGATGAACCATGAACTTCCAGATGTTCAAGCTGGTTTTAGAAAAGGCAGAGGAACCAGAGATCAAATTGCCAACATCTGCTGGATCATTGAAAAAGCAAGAGAGTTCCAGAATCTATTTCTACTTTATTGACTATGCCAAAGCCTTTGACTGTGTGGATCAAACAAACTGTGGAAAATTCTGAAAGAGATGGGAATACCAGACCATCTGACCTACCTCTTGAGAAATCTGTATGCAGGTCAGGAAGCAGCAGTTAGAACTAGACATGGAACTGGTTCCAAATAGGAAAAGGGGTATGTCAAGGCTGTATATCGTCACGCTGCTTATTTAACTTACATGTAGAGTACATCATGGGAAATCCTGGGCTGGAGGAAGCACAAGCTGTAATCAAGATTGCTGAGAGAAATGTCAATAACCTCAGATATGCAGATGACTTATGGCAGAAAGTGAAGAAGAACTAAAGAGCCTCTTGATGAAAGTGAAAGAGGAGAGTGAAAAAGTTGGCTTAAAGCTCAACATTCAGAAAACTAAGATCATGGCATCCAGTCCCATCACTTCATGGGAAACAGATGGGGAAACAGTGGAAACAATGTCAGATTTTATTTTTTTGGGCTCCAAAATTACTGCAGATGGTGACTGCAGCCATGAAATTAAAAGGCCCTCCTTGGAAGGAAAGTTATGATAAACATAGACAGCATATTAAAAAGCAGAGACATTACTTTGCCAACAAAGGTCCTTCTAGTCAAGGCTATAGTTTTTCCAGTAGTCATGTATGGATGTGAGAGTTGGACTATAAAGAAAGCTGAGCGTGGAAGAATTGATGCTTTTGAACTGTGGTGCTGGAGAAGGCTCTTGAGAGTCCCTTGGACTGCAAGGAGATCCAACCATTCCATCCTAAAGGAGATCATTCCTTTAGATCCGTGTTCACTGGAACGACTGATGTTGAAGCTGAAACATCAATACTTTGGCCACCTGATGTGAAGAACTAACTCATTTGAAAAGACTCTGATGCTGGGAAATATTGAAGGCAGGAGGAGAAGAGGACAACAGAGGTTAAGATGGCTGGATGGCATCACCGACTCAATGGACATGAGTTTGGGTAAACTCTGGGAGTTGCTGATGGACAGGAGGTCTGGTGTGCTGAAGTCCATGTGACTGCAGAGTCTGAAATGACTAAGCGATTGAACTGAACTGAATTGTTGTTTTAAATAAAGATAGGTCTTGATTTTTCCTCAAACTCTTCTCTCCCTGCTCAATAGCTATAATAGTTCAATCAAGCTTGAAATACTGGAGTGGAGCCTAACTCCTTTTCCTTCTGATGCACAGCCTACATTTAAAATTTTTCTTGAATTCATTTACTGAATCAACAAATATTCACTCTGGACCTACTAAGCGCTAAATCCTATCCTATACTTAAGGCATGTGGCAGTGAATGAGACAAAGTAAACATTCCCTTCCTTTCTAACATTTTTCCTGATCATACTGGGCTTGCATTATTACAGTAATTTCTTGTCTCCCTGCTTTATTTTCACCCCTCTCATCTTTCCTATATGTTATCAACACAGTAACTTTCCTTAACAATATAAGAGATGGCATTCATCCACTCAAAAACTTATGGTGTCGACCACTGCTTACTCAATAAAAATCCAGCTCTATAAACTGAGAGACAAAAGGCTTTAGCCATTTAATCCCACCCATCTCAAGAATACCAAGACATAAAGCTAATACAATAGGAAAATGAAATAAAGATTCAAAAGAATCTTGACTGGCTGAAAAAAAACCTGAAGACTAAATCTTAAAAACTGAAACAAAAAGTAATAAACATAAACCACAACATGCTGCTTCCTTCTGGTTTACTTATAGAAATCACTGTTATTGCCTATGGAATTGTCCTGTGCTGTCTTGTGACATACTTCTGTATTGTATCACTATGAATTTCAGTGTTTGTCATGAGACCGTAAGTTTCTAAATTTCTCAAACCCATAGATCTCTCCCAGTAGTGTGTGTAGTACATGGTACTCAAAGACCAAATGATTCTTCTACATGGTCCAGATATCCTGCATACTTTCAGAAAAGAGTCTAACTGGCCTTGTACTCACAGAAAGAAAGTAAGCCACCACCAAACAGAATTATCAAGTAAAAGGGAGGAGAGTTACTGATTGCTTTTTTTTTTTTTTATTGTTTTTGCCATACATTGTCATGATATCACCATGGGTTTACATATGCTTCCCCTCCGGAACCCCCCTCCCTCCTCCCTCCCCCCCGGGAAATCTTGCTGCACCAGTCCCGAGCATCAATCCTGGGCTGGCGATTGATTAGACACATGACAATTAACATGCTTCAATGCCCTTCTCCCATATCATCCCACCCTTACCCTCATCCACAAAGTCTACTGATTGCTTTTGATATACCCTTGGAAATAGAACAAAACAGGATCAAAATTTTCTGTTTTTGGAACTCTAAAACTGAATAAAATTTACACATGATAGTCAATGTTTTTCTCATCTAACCCACTGAATCAAGAATGTTAGTATTTTTCCCCATTTTTAACCATTTGGGGAATGTTATACAGAAAAAGATTCAAATCAGATGACTATGTTATAAACTTAATATACCTGCTATTTTGCCTCACATTAGTCAAGTAGTCTCATCCTTCATATAAATACAAAACCAAAAGCTAATAAAATCAATAAAATAAAACAAAATTTCAAAAGTATCTAGACCAGCTGAAAAGAAATATGTTGCTGTTTTCTAACCAGAAGCAATAAGATCAGTTTTTACTTGTGTCACAATATAATTTTCATTGTATAAAAGCAGGCTCTTTGCTTCATATACATCTAAATTATGCTATGTCCTCTTTTGGATAAAATTTTTAAGGAAGGTGAACATTCATTTTTCAACTGACTATTGTTAAGGTAAACTTTCTTTTTTTCTTTTTTTTTTGTTTTAAAATACATTTAATAAAAATAACCCACTTTTACATATTTTACATGTATAGAATATTTACAAATATCTTTTAAAGCATTTACTTTATGTTTACTATTGTGCCTTTTTCACTGTTTCCTTCAGTAGTAGAATATTGTCCAGTTTTCTCTGTAACTAAAAAATTAGCTTCTTGGGTAATCCTCCTTGTTCCAAGGCCTCTGTTCTCTTCCGTTTTGATGCCATGGCTGGATTGGACTGCTCCTTTAGAGCCTCTGCTGGACAGTTTGGTCTTGGCAGCTGACATCCAGGTGTTGGCCCTGGCCGATTACTGAAATATTTAGTTTTCAACGCCTGTGTGGCTGTAATTCGAGTACATGGATTAAATAAGAATAAGCCTTGTATAAGATCTAGCAAATCATCTCCTGCTGCACTGAAGATGTGTTGTAATGGGATTCCAGGAAAACTCTTAAATGTCATGAAATCTGGAAGACTACATATGTCAGGCCACTGCTCTTCAGTTGGTGTGCCCAAAGTTTCAAATATTGTTAGCTGATCAAGGTCTGAATCTCCTGGCAAAAAAGGAACCCTTAGAAACAACTCTGCTAATATACAGCCCACAGCCCACATGTCCACACCTACACCATACATTCTAGCTCCGAACAGAAGCTCAGGGGCTCGATACCACCTGGTTACAACCTGATGTGTATAAGCTCTACTGGGGCTCCCAAATGATTTGGCCAGGCCAAAATCAGCCAGTTTTAGAACTCCATTTTCATCTAGCAACAAGTTGTTTGGTTTTAGGTCCCTATGCAGAATCCAATGTTGATGTAAATATTCTAATCCTTGAAGAGTCATCAACATATAGGCTTTGATGTGTGAAGGTGTTAGTACAAGACTGTTATCCTTTATTATAACCTCTAGATCAGTTTCCATAAAATCAAAGACAAGGCTAATGTTAGATTTATGTCCAAAAGCATCAAGGAGACCAATTATATTTGGATGACTTAGCTCCTGTAATAATTTTATCTCTCTTAAGGCTGTTCTATTTATACCATCTTTAGCTTCTGATCTATGTTCAAGTTTGATTTTCTTAATGGCGACAATTTGGTTGGTGTTCTTGTCTCTGGCCTTGTAAACCGTGGCAAACTGTCCCTCCCCGAGGAAGTCCAGTTTTTCATAACGCTTCGCTCGCGACTTCACGTCCACAGCCATGCGTCGTGAGGAGCCCGTCTCCAGCTGAAAGAGGTGAGCTGCCAAGACACAGCGGGAATTTAAAGCTACCTTAAAGCGTTCAACTAAGGTAATCTTTCTAAAACACATTTTGAACAGATGTGGCTGACTTGGGTCATTTCATGGCTTATACGAATGCCTTGGAGTCTGAGCATTTAAAAAGTGAATTCCTAGAGTAAATGTAAAGGAAATTACTTATATGGTTCTATTTTTTTTTCTGGTACATTTATTCACATAAACATTCATATTCATAATAATGCCATTTGAACTCTACTGATTATTGAACTGAAAAGGTAATGGGGCATCAAGATTTCCCTGTTTAATTTTCTATCCCTTTAAAAGATTGTAATGATCATAGTTGTGATAATTTCTTATTAAATCAAAATATTTCTTCTTTTAAACCTGTCTCATTTGCTGTTAATAATCTTAAAACTGGAAAAAATAAAAGGGCCAAATAAAATTGAATTTCTTTCAAAAAAAATAAAAAGAAATTACACTTCCTTCATCCCTCCTACCACCTAGATAAAACCATGATGTTTATAGAACTCAACCATAATTTCTTATATAAATGATATATTTAACATATAAAATAATTTTACCCTGCACATATTCATTCATAGCAGTTATTAAAGAAGTATTTATTGAATGCCTACTATAGGTTTGGCATTGTTTTAAGTGCTGGGAATAACCATAGGAACAGACATAAATTTTGCATAAAATAGCTTAAACTGTCTGCAGGTACAGGCAGAAAGTCAAACAAGCAGTTACAATAAAGGGTAGGGGTTGGTTTGGTGAATGAATGAAATGCAGTGGGACGACAAAACATGAAATCTAACTGGAAGGACCTCAAAAGGCTTCTCAAAGAATCTAAAGGATAAGTTAACCAGGAAAGTCTGGAGGGAGAGATGAAAGAGAAAGAGGGAGGGGGAGGGGGAAGGGGATGGGAAGGGAGAGAAGGAAAAGGCAGGAGAGATAAAAACTATTCCAAAAGGAACAGCATGTGTTAAGTCCTAGAGTACATGACGGGTACTAGAAATTGAAATAAGTTTGGCATTTGTAGTTCAGTTGCTAAGCTGTGTCTGATTCTTCATGACCCCATGGCCTGTAGCACACCTGGCTCCTCTGTCCTCCACAGTCTCCTGGAGTTTACTCAAACTTATGTCCATTGAGTCAGTGATGCTATCTAACCATCTCATTCTCTGCAACCTGCTTCTCCCTTTGCCTTCACTCTTTTCCAGCATCAGAGTCTTTTCCAGTGAGTGACCTTCCAATGCACATTCAGGGTTGATTTCCTTTAGGATTGACTGGTTTGATCTCGTTTGAG
Source organism: Antilocapra americana (assembly GCA_007570785.1). Lineage (NCBI taxonomy): Eukaryota > Metazoa > Chordata > Mammalia > Artiodactyla > Antilocapridae > Antilocapra > Antilocapra americana. The sequence continues at coordinate 3,336,388 of ML661889.1, read as the reverse complement.
TCCAAGGGATTCTCAAGACTCTTCTTCAGAACCCCCATTCAAAAGCATCAATCCTTCAGTGCTCAGCCTTCTTTATGGTTCAATTCTTACATCTGTACATGACTATTGGAAAAATCATAGCTTTGACTATATGGGCCTTTGTTGGCAAAGTGCTATCTCTGCTTTTTAACATGCTGTTTAGGTTTGTCACAGGTTTCCTTTCAAGCATCTTCTTAATTTTAGCATAGCTGAAGAGTAACTAGATGAGTAATAGTGGAGAGATGAGGCTAAAAACCTAGAAAGAGGACAGATGTTATGGAGTTTTATAGGCCATACTGAGCTATTATCCTCAGGTCAATGACAACTCATGGGGATGTTTTAAATAGAGAATTGACCTGATCTCATTTGTCTTTTCTGGCTGCACATGGAGAATGGGCTGGAGGGAAGTAAGTCAAGAAACAGAAAGAACTGAGAGGTCGCTGGAGGAATCTTGGCAGGAGGTAAAGATTTCCTGAAACAGGGAAGAAACACTGAGGATGGAGAGGACAGGGCAGATAGGTTGAGAGAGTTTTTAACAGGCTGAAATAAGTGAATGGAGAAGTGAGGAAAGTTCATTTAAAAATTAAGAAAAATATGCAGCTTTCTGTATTGGGAAACTGGATGGATGGTGGTTCTATTTACTGGTATTTCAGTACAAACAGCATTGGGCTGGGACACTGTCTAATAACCTTTTCTCCAAATTTTATGTAGCATGTCATACGACTGATGTTTCAAATCTTTGTGACTATTTTCCTGAGGCTTCGATGTTACTATATTTTCTAAGCTACTGCTAGGCTTTTCCAACTCCTTTCCTTCCTGCTGCTCCAAAATGATAAATATCCTTCATGATTCTCTCTATGCTATATTCTTCTTTATCCATTTATTCCTCCTGAGAGCTTATGCAGTCCATGGGTTCAGCTATCACCTTTCTGTTATTCTGTTACTGCAAACTGTTGAACTGATGGTTCATCAGTACTGATGAACATTGTCACTACTAACTACAGACAATGTGCTTTATGCGTTGAAGTTAAGAAAATGATAACATTATCTTATTTAATCTTCAAAATGACTTTTAAGAATAAAAAAGAGCATAGGCTCTGAAATCAGATAGATTTAAAGCATACATTCCAGTTCTGAAACTTCCCAGCTCTGAGACTTTGGAAAAGTAACTCACCTTCTAAGTGATCTCTCATTTTTAAAATGTAAAAATTAATAGTAGCAACCTCATAGGTTTGTTAACATAATTAAATAACATAATGCATAAAAAGTATTTAGGTCAGAGCTGTACTACACAGCTTAACTATAAAAGTAGGTAAGGCACATACTGTAGTGAGGTGCTGTGAAAGCAGCACTGTGTAATATATTGGTCAAAAGCAGTAGCTCTGGAGGCAAATCATTCTTGGTTCACATCGTCCTTCATTCAAATCATAGCTCTGTGATTTTGTAGCTATGCAGTCTTAGGTCATACAGACTCTCAGAACCTCGGATTACTGATCTGTACAATGGAGAAGACAACAGTACCTACCTCACAGGAGTGCTGTTTTCAGTAACAAAACCATGTGAAAAAAAGGTCTAATATATTAAACAGCACATAATAGATACTCGATGAAATGGTTACTAATTTTTTTTTCCTTTTCCAGAGACAAAAACTAAATTGATTTGCAAAGGATGTGTAGCTTAGAACTAAACAAACCCATAATTTAAAGTTGTGTCCTGACTCATAAACATTAAACCTTAGTCTTTAGCCTGAACACCTCAATTGTGTAACAACCTCATCGTTTTAAAAACATATGCTTTTGGTTTATAATTTAAACTCAGTATGTTTAAGACCAATCTCATCATGTTTCTTTCAACCCTGTTATCTGCAAACACGGGTGCTTCTTATTTCCCCGATTATTTGTATGTGGATTAATCTTTGATTCTTCTTTTTCCAGCTTCTGGCCATTTGATGCTAATTTCTTTTTCATTCTTCCATCAGAATCTTTGTTTTGTCCTGTGTCTCCATCCCTACTGTCAGAGGTTTCATGCTTTAAGCCCTCAGACCTATTTCAATAAGAGTATCTTAGACTCTTTTTCTTCTCTCCCAATCCAGGAACAATGCCACCACACTCAATTTCCTAAGATATCTTTTAATAATAAATATTCCTGTTGATGCGCCTTCCGTATTTTATTTCTTACCCCAACTTGCTTGGTCCATCTCTCAAGGTCCTTAATGACTGGGGCCTAAAATCCCACCTCACCTGTTTTTTATTAATCTACCAACATGAGCTGTTAGTTTTGTTTAAATCAAATTCCTTATTGTCCTTGCATGTCTTTTGGCCAAGGAAACTACAGATTGATTCACTTTGTTGCCACCACCAACACAAAAAAGGTCTTAATGATCCAGATAACCATGACAGTGTGATCCCTCACCTAGTGTCAGACATCCTGGAGTGTGAAGTCAAGTGGGCCTTAGGAAGCATTACCACAAACAAAGCTAGTGGAGGTGATGGAATTCCAGTTGAGCTATTTCAAATCCTAAAAGATGGTGCTATGAAAGTGCTGCACTCAGTATGCCAGAAAATCTGGAAAACTGAGCAGTAGCAACAGAATGGAAAAGGTCAGTTATCATTCCAATTACAAAGAAGGGTGATGCCAAGGAATGTTCAAACTGCCTTCATTTCACATGGTAACAAGTTAATGCTCAAAATCCTTTAACAGTATGTGAACTGAGAACTTCCAGATGTACTAACTGGATTTTGAAATGGCAGAGGAACCAGAGATGAAATTGCCAACCACTGGATCATAGAAAAAGCAAAGGAATTCCAGAGAAGCATCTATTTTTGCTTCATTGACTATGGTAAAGTCTTTGACTGTGTGGTTCACAATAAACTGGAAAATTCATAAGAGATGGGAGTAGTATACCATCTTACCTGCCACCGAGAAACTGGTATGCAAGTCAAGAAGTAAAAGTTAGAACTGGACATGGAACAACAAATTGGTTCCATTTTGGGAGAGGAGTATGTCAAGGCTGTATATTGTCACCCTGCTTATTTAACTTACATGCAGAGTACATCATGAGAAATGCAGGGCTGAATGAAGCACAAGCTGGAATCAAGATTGCCGGGAGAAATATCAATAACCTCAGGTATACAGATGACACCATCCTTCTGGCAGAGAGTGAAGGGAAACTAAAGAGCCTCTTGATAAAAGTGAAAGAGAGTGAAAAAGTCGGCTTAAAACTCAACATTCAAAAAACTAAGATCATGACATCCAGTCCCATCACTTCATGGCAACTAGATGAGGAAACAATGGAAACAGTGGCAGACTTTATTTTCTTGTTGGTTTTCCATGTTGGTGAAGGACACGGAAGCCTGAGCATGCTGCAGTCCACGCAGTTGTAAAGAGTTGGACATGACTGAGTGACTGAACCACAAAAAGAAATAAAAAGAAAGAGTAGGTAAACACCAGTGAAATAATTTGAGAAAATTTCCCAGAACTGAAATTTTCAAGCTGAAAACTCTACCTGTCTCAGCACAATGGATAAAAACATTCATGCCTAAGACACAGCACATAAGACTATAATTCTTGGGGCAAAAGAAGTATCTTACATACTCTAACACAGAGCAGACGGAGAAAGAAACAAATAAAGTTGCAAACAAATGGTCAGGAATCAGAATGACTTTGGGCTTCTCAACAGCATATCAAGCTGTAAGGGAATGAAGCAATACTATTAAGATCTGGAAGGGAAAATAGTCCTAAAACAGAATTTATGACTTGCTAAAGAACCAATCAAATGAAAGGAAAGAATGAAGACATTTATAGATATGCATACTGTCTCAAAGAGTCCTGTGGACTCTTCCTTAAAAGAATGTGCTTCACAAAAATGAGATGGACATAAAGATAAAGAAAGACACTGGATCTAGGAAACAAGGGACCTAACAAAGAAGAAAGGTAAAGGGGTCTCTTGGATTATGAGAAGATGACGATGACAGCCTTGTAACAGGCAGAGAATGAAACTAACCCAGATTATATACCTCAGGTCTAAGGCCCTGGAAAAGACTTCAGGGAGAGGAAACAGAAAAACTATTTAGTATGTCTGAACATCTCGCTAAGAGACTAAGAAACTGTCAATGAGTAAAGCACTGATTTAGTGATTAGTACATATAATACTGAATAAATGAATAAAGCAAGACAATTATAATTCATATGAAAACATATGAGGGTCAAGAAGCAACAGTTAAGAACCTTGTATCAACCAGCTGATTGGTTCAGGATTGAGAAAGGAGTACAGCAGGGCTATCTGCTGTCACCCTGTTTGTTTAATCTATACACTGAGCACATCATGAGAAATGCTGGACTAGATGAGTTACAAACTGGAATCAAGATAGGTAGGAGAAACATTAACAACCTCAATATGTGGATGATACCACTCTAATGGCAGAGAGTGAAGAGGAACTAAAGAATCTCTTGATGAAGGTAAAGTAGGAGAGTGAAAAAGCTGGCTTAAAACTAAATATTAAAAAGACTAAGATTATGGCATCCAGCCCCAGCACTTCCCGGCAAATAGAACGGTAAAGGTGGAAGCAGTGACAGATTTCCTCTTCTTGGGCTCTAAAAGTCTTCTTGCAGTCACTGTGGATGGTGACTGCAGCCATGAAAACAGAAGACAGTTGGTTCTTGGCAGGAGAGCTATGACAAGCATAGACAGTGTGTTGAAGAGCAGAGACATTACTGTGCTGACAATGGTCAGTATAGTCAAGGCTTTGGTCTTTCCAGTGGTCACGTATGGTTGTGAGAACTGGACTGTAAAGAAGACAGAACACCAAAGAATTGATGGTTTCAAACTGTGGTGCTGGAGAAGACTTCTGAGAGTCCCTTGGATAGGAAGGAGATCAAAGCAGTCAATCTTAAAGGAAATCAACCCTGAATACTCATTGGAAGGACTGACCCTGAAGCTGAAGTTCCAGTATCTTGGTCACCTGATGCAAACAGTCGACTCACTGGAAAAGTCCCTGATGCTGGGAAAAACTGAGGGCAGAAGGAGAACAGGGTGTCAGAGGATGAGATGGCTGGATGGCATTACCAATGCAATGGACATGAACCTGGGCAAACTCTAGGAGGTGGTGAGGGACAGGGAGATGTGGCGTGCTGCAGTCTATAGAGTCACAAAGAATCAGACATGACTGGGAGACTGAACAACAACACAGGAAAGGTTTACTACCAGAGTTTACTACCTAACAAGGCTGTGTTTTGAGTTTTTATAGTTATTGTAATTTAAACATTGACTATTCATACAACCAGAATTGCATATAACATGGGAAGATGGAATGAAGAAAAGGGTACACATATTTGATGGAGACAAAGGGAGTAAAGATAGCTAAGTCTGTATAATCTGGAGTGAGAAATCAATAAATACTGCTAAATTTGAAGGAAATCATTAAGTAATACAAAGACATAGAGATAAAAATCAACCATAAAACATGGAGGTGAGATAATGAAATAAGAGGCAAGAAAGACTCAGAGGGTTATTTACATAGCAAAATATGAAGAATCATTTGAAAGACTGAGTTCAGCAAACATTGTAAATTATCACAAAAATAGGAATACTCTTAAAACATTTAAAGCATAGTCCAAAGCTTTTAAAATTTGATGTAATTTTATATTAAGATTCATCTCCTTTTTTGAACAATGAGAAAATAATCCTGGGGGGGGGAAGCACAAAAGACAAAATTTTTTAATCCATTGTTCATGTATCAGATAATAATTTTAGGAACTTGCAGAAATTTATGAAGCAATGGCTAAAATGATTCCATAGTTAATTTTGAGTAATAAATGTACAAGACTTGAAGTTTTATTTTTTGATCCAGAAATTATAATTCCTAGGAATTTATCTAAAGAAAGTAATAATCAGAAATATACACGAAGATTTACTAGAAAAGATAATAATCAGAATATTATTTATAATAATTAAAAAAAATAACTTTTTAATAACTTATTAGGTTGTTGAAAAAGTAACTGTGGTTTCAGATCATGAATTTTAAAGCATTATAACTAGATGCAAACACATCTTTATTAATTAAAATAGAAACAGTTACAATCAACACAATTTTGCTAATGAGTTTACTCCTGTAGCATAAAAAGCCATGCTTTGGGATTTGATAAACTCTGGAAAGCATTTTCTGCCTCCTGCTGGTTGTGGAAGCATTTTCCCTACAAAAAGTGGTGGAGATGCTTGAAGAAGTGGTAGCTGGTTGGTGAGAGGTCAGGTGAATATGGCAGATGAGGCAAAACTTCTTAGCCCAATTTGTTCAACTTTTGAAGCACTGGTTGTGTGACATGCGGTCAGGCACTGTAGAGAAGAACTGGGCCCATTCTGTCGATCAGTGCTAGCTGCGGGTATTGCAGTTTTCGGTGGATCTATTGAGCATACTTCTCAGATATAATCGTTTCGCCAGGATCCAGAAAGCTGTAGTGGATCAGATGGGCAGCAGATCACCAAACAGTGACCACGACCTTGTTTTGGTGCCAAGTTTGGTTTTGGGAAGTGCTATGGAGCTTCTTCTTGGTCCAAGCACTGAGGTGGTCATCATCACTTGTTTTATAAAACCTACTCTTCATTGAACGTCACAATCCAATTGAGAAATGGTTCATTGTTGTTGCACAGAATAAAAGAAGATGACTCTTCAAAATGACAGTTTTTTGATTTGTGTTCCGCTCATGAGGCACCCACTTACTGAGCTTTTAAACTTTTCCAGTTTGCTTCAAATAGCAAACAACCTTAGAATGATTGACGCTGAGTTCTTCAGCAATTTATCCTATAGTTGTAAGAGGATCAGCTTTGATGACTCCTTTCAGTTGGTAGTTGTAAATTTCTGATGGCCAGCCACTGTGTTCCTCATCTTCAAGGCTCTCATCTCCTTTGCAAAACTTTTTGAACCACCATTACTCTGTATGTTCATTAGCAGTCCTGGGCCAAATGCACTGATATTGAAAGTTGCCTCCCTGCTTTATGACTCATTTTGAACTTCAATAAAAAAAAATCGCTTGTATTTGCTTTCTGTCTAACATCATTTCTATAGTCTAAAGTAAATATAAAATAAACATCAAGTAATAAGTCATTAGCAAAAAAACACAAAGTAAGACATGTGCATGAAAATGATGTATAATATAATCACATTTAAGAAGTATTCCAATCAAAACAAAAAGTTCAACAATGCAAAACCGTAATTACTTTTGTACCAACCAAATAGAGACAAATATTCCCAACAAGAATATAGTCATATGTAGAGTATGAATACGATGGAATCTACACAGCCATTAATTAATTTTCAAAGTAGATTTACTTATGTGGGAAAGTAAACACATCATAATATAATGAGAAAAAAAGGAGACATATTATATGTATAGTTGAACCAAATTGTGCAATACAATATGTACAAATATTTAATGATAATGAGTGTACAACAAAAGCTCAGGAAATAAAAATCAGGCAATACACCAACACATTAGCAACATACATCATGGAGCAGAACTATGCTTTTTTTTGCTACCTTATACTTTATCATATTGCAAATTTGCAGCAATAGTAAGGTATTCTTATGCCTTATTAAAAATATTTATTTTATTTATTTGTTGTTTGGTTGTGCCAGGCCTTGGTTGTGGCACACAGAATTTTGATCTTCGGTATGTAGGAACTTAAGTTGCAGCATCTAATTACCTGACCAGGGACTGAAGCTGGGCCCCCTGCACTGGTGTGCAGTCTTAGCCACTGAACCCCAGAGAAGTCCCTTATGTTGTTATTTTAAAAATGTCCATTTATTTATCAATGGATGGGGAGATGGGCAACATAGCAGTGGAGAATTAAGAGCTACAAACTATCATATAAAATAAGATATGGGATATATTATAAAGTATAAGAAATATAGTCAATATTATTTAGAATAACTGTAAATGGAGTATAACTTTTAAAAACTGTGAATCACTATAATGTACATTTGTAACATATAATACTGCAAATCAACTGTACTTCATAAATGAAAAATATAAATTCCCATTTATCTTTATTCCTTATCCCCTTTTCCTTATCCCAGGCAAGTATTTAAAAGTATTTCATGTGTATCTTTTGCCTATGTCCTTGCAGAGGTATTATTATTTTGTGTTCCTGCATTTTTTATTTATTTCAATGCTGCTTTTATTCATTCAGCACTACCATTTGTACATTGACAGTAAACTATAAAGGGATTTAAAACTTGAGGAGCAGAGAGGGAATAAAATGGTCATTATGGAGAATGGGTAGAGAATTTTTCTAGAGAAATGCAAGACTGACAGGTCTTGTGAAGAACTTGCTGAAGTAGAATAAAATCATTTCTGTGTTTAAACATCTTATGGTAACACACAGGTTAATTCACAATCAACATCATGGTAATCCTAAAGCTTTACTTGCCTTATCTAAAAATAATCTACACATGCTTGAAACCTGACCTCACAACCTCAAGTTTTAGAAGCATCTTTTGCCAAAACTCCAGTCTCCTATCACTGAAGTTCCCTTTCTTTCACCCTTATAAGTTTAATTACATTATTTATTTACACTGCTTTTGTAGAAGCAAAATTTAGCCTGATGGTAGTGAATAGATGTGAACATAGATATGCTGGGCATAGAACAAATTACTGTGAAAAGAGTCCTATCGGAGAAGCATGGAAAGTAACCATGTCCATCAGAGAGACTTAAATAAATGACATCAAACTATCTAGAAATCAAAATAATTTGTCACAATTTTGCAATCATCTCAATTTTAATCTTTTACTGTTTTCCTAGCTCATTTTCAATCTTTTCCTAGCTCATTTCCAAATCTTTTACTATTTACATCACTTATTGGGAAAGACCATGATGCTGGGAAAGATTGAAGGCGGGAGGAGAAGGGGACAACAGAGGATGAGACGGTTGGATGGCATCACCGACTCAATGGACATGAGTTTGAGTAAGCTCGGGGAGGGAGGCCTGGCGTGCTGCACAGTCCATGGAGTTGCAAAGAATCAGACACAACTGAGTGACAGAACTGAACTGAACTGATTTTCCTACCACATGTTAGATGCTTAATAGTACTTAATAAGGGGCTTCCCTGGTGGGCTTCCACGGTAGCTCAGCTGGGTAAAGAATCTACCTGTAATGTAGGAGAGCCTGGTTCAATTCCTGGTCTGGAAGATCCCCTGGAGAAGGAATAGGCTACCCACCCTAGTGTTCTTGGGCTTTCCTTGTGGCTCAGACAGTCAAAAATTTGCCTGCAATGCGGGAGATCTGGGTTTGATCCCTGGGTGGGAAGATTCCCTGGAGGAGGACATGGAAACCCACTCTAGTATTCTTGCCTAGAAAATTCCATGGACAGAGGAGCCTGGTGGGCTACAGTCCATGGGGTTGCAAAGAGTCAGACACAACTGAGTGACTAAGTACAAACATAATGCTTAATAAAACCAGAAATGAGCATTTTAGGGATTTCTAAGCATTTGGTACATATTGCTGCTAAGTCACTTCAGTCGTGTCCGACCCTGTGTGACCCCATAGATGGCAGCCCATTACAGCCCACCAGGCTCCCCGTCCCTGGGGTTCTCCAGGCAAGAACACTGGAGTGGGTTGCCATTTCATTCTCCAATGCGTGAACGTGAAAAGGGAAAGTGAACTCGCTCAGTTGTGTCCAGTTTGTAGTGACCCCATGGACAGCAGACTACCATGCTCCTCCGTCCATGGGATTTTCTAGGCAAGAGTAATGGAGTGGGGTGCCATTCCCTTCTCCATTGGTACATATTGATAAGCCATAAAATAATCAAATATTTGAAAGAAAATGTGAAACACATACAGTTACTAAAGGGTATAACTGCTAACAGTTCATATGACAGCACTGACATTAACAGTGTCCAGAGACAATTTGATGAAGAACATGGGAGGGAAAAATGGTAACTTAATAGAGGAGTTTACTTCTTTCACAGAAGTAGGGTGATATTCTTTTTCATTTCTGTAACTGTAAAATTTAAAAAAATCCAACAGTTACACTATTCTCATTAATTTAGAATTGCCATACTAATCTTAACATTTGACCCCTAATTATAATAAAATATAATACAGTTAACAGTAAAAATAACAAGGTCTTTCTCTAATATTTAAAACACATTTAGACTTTGACAATGATAAACAGTTGTAGCCTGAAGCCTTGGGATAATTTGTTTATTACTCGGCAAGTTAATTTCCTAATTGCTAAAAGAAAAGATGTTAGATTAGATAATCTCTAAAGGAAATTTCCTCTTGCATTTCTGATGGAAATGCACCTGATCATGGAGACCATCACAGGGGCTATATTTTGAAGTGAAAGTCAGTCGCTCAGTCGTGTCCAACTCTTTTCAATCCCATGGACTGCAGCCTGCCAGGCTCCTCTGTCCATGGAATTTTCCAGGCAAGACTAATGGAGTGGGCTGCCATTCCCATCTCTAGGGGATCTTCCTGGCCCAGGGATTAAACTCAAGTCTCTTGTATTGCAGGCAGATTCTTTACTGTCTGAGTTACCAGGGAAAATAAAAGTAAACTTTTTGACAAACAATTTCCTTTTAATATAGCTTACTTAATTATTCTTTTAGTGAGCTCAACAAAGTAGTCACAACTTGTGTAATTAATTTTAAACACCTTCATAACCATCAGAGGTTTAACTTTTTTTACAAAGCTGTATCATCAACGTATATGAATATTTCTAAAAATTGATTGTATAACCAGAATATCATGGCATTTTTTATTTTTCTCCTTTAGATCCCTGTATTTTGAGAAATACTCTAAATTCTTACCTCTAAGAGATAGGGCTCCATTTGATCCAAGGTTTTTCCAAGATGCTTATCTGGATCTAAACCTGCCAAGAAAGGTCAAATATTTTTTAAGAAACTATTAAACTGGAGGTTTAAAAACACATTTACATTCCCTTGGTTCCTCTTTGCCTAGGAAACTACTATATATATATTTTAAATTGCTCTGATCCTAAAGCAAAATTTAATTTGCTAGTATTTTTTTTTTTTTCTATTCCCCTTGGGTAACTGCTTTTCTTGTTCCTGAAAGATAAGTTTCATTCCAATTCACTTTAATTGCACTTCATCAACTACCAGATGCATTGTTTCAAGTCCTTTTTCATTTTTGAGGAACTGTAATTAGGATAGGAAAAAAACTATCATTTCAAAGATATGAAATTTAAATCCAAGGCATTTTAATTATTATAATTTGCTTTTACTCATGGAGACAACAGCGAGAATTTTTCTGACACACCTATTTTGTATAAATTTCTAACTTATTTGGAGAATAAAAGTAGAAAACAAGAGAGTGGTAGACTGTAAGCCTATATAATTAATTCACTTAATAACACATGAGCAGAAATATTACCAAATTAAATGACAGCTTATAATCACCACTTGTGTGACAGTGTTTTCTAAGAAAAAAGGAAACACTCTGAAAAATCATTACAGTTCCAGTAGCATGTGCATAATCTCTGATGAAAGTGTTCTAACTGATAATAGCAGAGTTTATGTGAGTGATGGGGTATAGGTAGACTATACTAATCTTCCAGGGGAAAAAAATTACATGCCACAATTCAGCTATGAAATGAATGAATTCACTTTAGATATTTACATCCATAATATTTGTAGTAGCTTAAGTTTATTTAAATATGCTATTTTTACTTTTTTATTGGTTTAAACCATTTAGCTTATTGAGTATACAAACTGAGTAACAGTTTTCTGCTTCTAGTTGGATGCCTGTTTTGGAAACATGATATTTGTTATAATCACATACAGAATAATAAAAGGGAATTCAGATAAAGATTCAGGATTCTTATACAGTAAAGCCAAATCAAACAACTCAAACTCATAGCACTAGGTAGATTTGAGTCAACTCCTTTCATGGCCCCCTTATTCTTGTGGTGTATTCACTAAAAGCAAAATTTTAATTGGCTGGGTAAACACATTGATGAAATAATCACTGAATTATTCTAGTTTCTATTCAGGTAGACCACTTTTCAAAGTATAAAATGAATAAGTAAATGAGATATTTTGAGACCTAATAAACATTAATATCTTGTTATATTTCCTCCACAACTTCAAGAAATAAACACCACCAACATAATAGAATATCACAGTATATCTACCTTTTTAATCTATTTTCCCTAGTCTTTCAACATGAATAACCACACTCTTATCAAGTATTTCCCAACTATGCTTTTATAATTTTATTACAAGTGTACATATCCAAAACAATATTTGATATTGTTCATGTATATAAAATTTTAACATGAATGATAACTTTTTTTGTCCAGTTCCCATTGTTAATGAGAGATTTATTTATATTGATTACTGTGGCTCTGGTCCATCCATCTTTCCTGTTCTATTTCATTATGGAATTTACATGTCCATTTTCCAGTAGATGGACAGCTGGGCATCTACTGGACTTAATTCTAATGTCTGTTTTTCTACTAGGAAGAACTTTCCATGTTGCAGCAAATATGCATTTATGTAAAATTACCATAATAGTATAGAAAACCTATTATATAATTGCTATATATATATGTATTTATACCTATATATATAATATTCAAGTGTACTATATATTGCCAAATTGCTCTCCAAAGCAGTATTACTTTGTATTTTCATCATCAAGGAAATAAATCTCTAGTTTCCATAATATGAAAACAGTTTAATATCAGATTTTTCATCTTTGCCAATCTGATATACATAGACATATAAAAAATGTTTTGGATACTTATATTAATTTTCACCTTATGATTACTATTAAAAATAAGCACTTTTCCATATTTCATTGCCCATTCATTCAGGTTTTCACTTTTGTGAACTGGTTATTAAAATCATTTGCTTTTTTAAATGCTGTTTTACCTTTTATATGATGATTTATCGTTCTTGATATATTCTGGATGCTAATCCTTCATTATGGGCACAGTAAATATTTTGCTAACCAGTGGCTTGTTACTACACTTTTTGATTGGGGGAAGGTATTTTGATAAACATAAAAAATTTAACCTTATACTAGTCAAAAGAATTGTTACTTAAAAATGTTTTTCCTTTGTATTGTAATAAATTCTTTCCTTCACCAAGGAAATTTGTTAGTCCCTTATATTTTCCTTTCAAAGTTTTAAAACTTTGTATCCACATTTAGATATTCAACTTATGTAGAATTTGCTTTCAGTTATCATAGATGGAGTGTTACAATTTTATCTCTTATTTATGAGTAGAGTATTGTTTATGGAATACTTTCCCTACCTCTACCAACACAGCATCTCCAACAGTTCAGTTCAGTTGCTCAGTCGTGTCCGACTCTTTGCGACCCCATGAACTGCAGCACGCCAGGCCTCCCTGTCCATCAGCAACTGCCGGAGTCTAACCAAACCCATGTCCATTGAGTCGGTGATGCCATTCAACCACCTCATCCTCTGTTGTCCCCTTCACCTTCTGTCCTCAAGCATCAGGGTCTTTTCCAATGAGTCAGCTTTTTGCATCAGGTGGCCAAAGTATTGGCATTTCAGCCTCAACATTAATCTCTCCAATGAACACTCCTGGCTGATCTCCTTTAGGATGGACTGGGTGGATCCCCTTGAAGTCCAAGGGACTCTCAAGAGTCTTCTCCAACACCACAGTTCAAAAGCATCAATTCTTCGGTGCTCAGCTTTCTTTATAGTCCAACTCTCACATCATCCCTACATGGCCACTGGAAAAACCATAACCTTGACTAGATGGACCTTTCTTGGCAAAGTAATGTCTCTGCATTTTAATATGCTGTCCAGGTTGGTCATAACTTTCCTTCCAAGGAGTAAGCATCTTTTAATTTCATGGCTGCAATCACCATCTGCAGTGATTCTGGGGCCCCCCAAATAAAGTCAGCCACTGTTTCCACATCTTTTTGCCATGAAGTGATGGGACAGGATGCCATGATCTTGGTTTTCTGAATGTTGAGCTTTAAGCCAACTTTTTCACTCTCCTTTTTCACTTTCATCAAGAGGCTCTTTAGTTCCTCTTCAGTTTCTGCCATAACAGTGGTGTCATCTGCATATCTGAGGTCATTGATATTTCTCCCAGCAATCTGGATTCCTGCTTCTGCTTCCTCCAGCCCAGCATTTCTCATGATGTACTCTGCATATAAGTTAAATAAGCAGGGTGACAATATACAGCCTTGACATTCTCCTTTTCTTATTTGGAACCAGTCTGTCGTTCCATGTCCACTTCTAACTGTTGCTTCCTGACCTGCATAGAGGTTTCTCAAGAGACAGGTCAGGTGGTCTGGTATTCCCATCTCCTTCAGAATTTCCCACAGTTTATTGTAATCTACACAGTCAAAGGCTTTGGCATAGTCAATAGAGCAGAAGTAGATGTTTTTCTGGAACTCTCTTGCTTTTTCAATGATCCAGCGGATGCTGGCAATTTGATCTCTGGTTCCTCTGCTTTTTCTAAAACCAGCTTGAACATCTGGGAGTTCACGGTTCACGTATTGCTGAATCCTGACTTGGAGAATTTTGAGCATTACTTTACTAGCGTGTGAGATGAGTGCAATTGTGTGGTAGTTTGAGCATTCTTTGGCATTGCCTTTCTTTGGAATTGGAATGAAAACTGACCTTTTCCAGTCCTGTGGCCACTGTTGAGTGTTCCAAATTTGCTGACATATTGAGTGCAGCACTTTCACAGCATCATCTCTTAGGATTTGTATGCATCTCCACACATGTGCAAATTTGTTATGTTGCCTATAACTTACTTTAAAACATTCTGCAAAATCAGTGAGATGTACTAGTTTCTGTCTTAGTCTGCATTGGAGTGGGTTGCCATGCCCTCCTCCAGGGGCTTTTCCGAACCCGTGGATTGAACCCAGGTCTCCTGTATTGCAGGTGGATTTTTTAGGTCTTGAGCCACCAGGGAAGCCCCAGAGATGGTTAGTTGGCAACTAAAGGACTCTAATCAGAACCCATAACTTCAGAGGCTATAACTTCTAGTGGTACAATTATATTTATCCTAGATCATCAAGAGAAAGTTTGTGAATTAACACATGCTACAAAATATTTTTCTTGTGAAATTTATTTTAAATACTATATATTTATTTATTTTGGGCTGTGCTGAGCCTTTGCTGCTTTACACAGCTTTTCTCTAGTTACAGCAAGAGGGGCTACTCTTTGTTGCAGCGCTTGGGCTTCTCACTGTGGTGGCTTCTGTTGTTGCTGAGCACAGGCTTTAGGTGTGTGGGCTTCAGTAACGGTAGCATGCAGGCTCAAAAGTTGTGGCATGTGTGTTTAGTTGCTCTGGCATGGCGAATCTCCCCAGACCTGGGATTGAACCCATGTCTCCTGCATTAGCAGGCAGATTCTAATTCACTGCACCACCAGTGGACATATTTTTAAAATATATAAATTATATAGTACTATGTGCAAGTGCTTTACTGAATTCTCATAGTGCAATAAGTGGTAGTATTATGGCCCCTGTTTAACATATGAGAAAATGGAGGTACAGAGAAGCTTAGTGACTTTCTAAGATCACTCATACCAACAGATAAACATCAAGATTCAAATGTAGGCAATCTGGCTATATAGTCCAGGCTTTCAATTGCCAGACTATAGTGCTTCCCTATATTGGGGTAAGGATGTTTACATCTATATTTCATTGGCTAAGATTTCTTTGCTGTTTTCATGATTATACTTAAAAGTCTGATGTGATATAGCATGAAAAGACACCAAATCTTATACATATTTTGTCCATATCTACTGAGTTGTGTTATCCAACATCTTCACCAATATTCAATATTATTAAATTTAAGACTTTTGCTATTTTGATACAAAAATATTTATTTCCTAAGTATTTTTAACTGTACATCTTTCAAGAAAACTCTTGAGAGTCCCATGGACTTCAAGAAAATCAAACCAGTCAATCCTAAAGGAAATCAACCCTGAATATTCATTGGAAGAACTGATGCTGAAGCTGAAGCTCCAGTACTTTGGCTATCTGATGCAAAGAGCCAACTCACTGGAAAAGATCCTGATGCTGGGAAAGAATGAGAGCAGGAGGAGAAGGGGACGAAATAGGATGAGATGGTTGGATGGCATCACTGAGTCAATGGACATGAGTTTGAGCAAGTTCCAGGAAATGGTGAAGGACAGGGAAGCCTGACATGCTTCAGTACAGGGGTCACAAAGAGTTGGACACAACTAAGTAACTGAACAACAACTCTTATATGTAAGAGTAAATGGGAGATGGAGAGTAAAAAAGCCACCTTAAAACTAAATATTAAAATAACTAAGTTCATGGCATCCAGCCCCATTAGTTCATGGCAAATAGAAGGAGAAAAGGTGGGAGCAGTGACAGAGTTCTTCCTCTTGGGTTCTAAAATCACTGCGGATGGTGACTGCAGCCATGAAAACAGAAGACAATTGGTTCTTGGCAGGAAAGCTATGACAAACCTAGACAGTGTGTCAAAAAGTAAAGATATCACTTTGCTGACAAAGGTCCATATAGTCAAGGTTATGGTCTTTCCAGTAGTCATGTACAGATGTGAGAGTCGGACCATAAAGAAGGCAGAGCACCGAAGAATTGATGCTTTCAAACGTAGTGCTGGAGAAGACTCCACAGAGTCCCTTGGACAGAAGGGAGATCAAACCAGTCAATCCTAAAGGAAATCAACCCTGAATACTTATTGGAAGCACTGATGCTGAAGCTGAAGTTTCAATACTTTGGCCACCTGATGTGAACAGGTGACTTATTGGAAAAGACCCTGATGCTGGGGAAGACTGAAGGCAGGAGGAGAAAAGGGTAACAGGATGAGTTAGTTGGATGGCATCACCGATGCAATGGACATGATTTGGGCAAACTCCAGGAGATGATGAGGGACAAGGAAACCTGGCATGCTATAGTCCGTGGGGTTGCAAAGAGTTGGACAGTAACTGGTGACTGAATAGCAACTCTTGTATGATTGCAGTGGAACATGTTTTTCAGAAATTTGTAGCCAGATTTATAATTTTTATTTTTTACTGTGAAATGACTCTTCATATTCTTTGACTGTTTTCTAATAGACTACTCATCATCTTTTCTTAATAATACTGAAACATCTCTAAACAAAGGCTATTTCATGAATTCACATAAGGTAGAAAACTTTATTGGTGATTGGTCTTTTACTTTAGATAGATTTTGTCACACATTTGGCAACTTGAGGAGTTTCATCATGGTGCCAGTTTTTTGCTGTTTTTAATATTTTCTCCAACTTTCAATTTCATAAACTTTACTCTTTTATTACTTCCTTGCTTCTATTTACATGTATTCAGTAGTTTATTTATTTCTAGATTCTTGATTTGAACACTTGATTCATTTATATTTACACATTTCTTATTTTTTAAACAGAAAGATTTTAAATACCAGTTTAACTGCATCCCAAAAGATTTGAAAGTGGCACACTTGTCATTTAGTTGTCAATATTTTGTCATTTTTATTGTTATTTAAGATTACTCATGTCAAACATGTTTATTTACTTCTACTTTTTTTCTTTCTAATTTGACTGCATATGGTCAAGACTATAATCTTTGTACAATAATTCTTCAAAATTTGGTAAAGTTCCTTCATGACTTATAGATAATTAAATATTATAAATGCCCCATCTATGCTTGGAAAGTGGATCTGTAGAGAGCAAGTTCTGTTCAGTTACTCAGTCGTGTCCAACTCTTTGTGACCCCATGGACTGCAGGAAGCCAGGGCTTCCCTGTCCATCACTAATTTTCAGAGCTTCCTCAAACTCTTGTTCATTGAGTCAGTGATGCCATCCAACCATCTCATCCTCTGTCATCCCCTTCTCCTCCTGCCTTCAGTCTTTCCCAGAATCAGGGTCTTTTTCAATGAATCAGTTCTTCAGCTTCAGCATCAGTCCTTCCAATGAATATTCAGGACTGATTTCCTTTAGGATTGCCTGGTTGGATCTCCTTGCTGTCCAAGGGACTCTCAAGAGTCTTCTCCAACACCACAGTTTAAAAGCATTAATTATTCAGCACTCAGCTTTCTTTACAGTCCAATTCTCACATCCATACGTGACTACTAGAAAAACCAGAGCTTTGACTAGATGGACCTTTGTTGGCAAAGCAACATCTTTGCTTTTTAATATGCTGTCTAGGTTGGTCATAGCTTTTCTTCCAAGAAGCAAGTGTTTTCTAATTTCATGGCTGCAGTCACCATCTGCAGTGATTTTTGAGCCCCCCAAAATAAAGTCTCTCACTATTTCCATTGCTTTCCCATCTATTTGCCATGAAGTGATGGGACCGAATGCCATGATCTTAGTTTTGCAAAGTAAGATTTTATACTTAAACACACAAAATAGTGACCTTAATTGTTAATTCTGCTATTCAAACCTTCTATGACCTTACTAATATTTTATTTACATGAACTATTATTTCAAATAAAGGGGTGGGAGAATGGCATCGAAACATGTAAATTAGCATATGTGAAATCAATCGCCAGCCCAGGTTTGATGCTTGATACAGGGTGCTCAGGGCTGGTTCACCAGGATGACCCAGAGAGAGGGAATCAAGAGGGAGGTGGGAGGGGGATTCTTGAAGGGGAACACATGTATACCCATGGCAGATTCATGTCAATGTATGGCAAACCGAACACAATAATGTAAAGAAAATAAAAATAAATAAATAAAAGAAAAAAGAAAAAAAGAAAAAAAATCAAATAAAGGGGTGGTATAACCTCTCAGTATGATTTTGGTTTTAATAGTTTCTTATAATTCTGTCAGTTTTATTTTACACACTTGAGAAGTAAGTTGCTACATATACAAATTCATAGTGTCTAAAACTTCTTAAGAATATTATTCCTTTATTAAGAAGTTGTGAGCTTTTCATTTCCACATATGACTTTTATCATATATTCTATTTATTAGCATTATAATATCAGCTTTCTTTTGTTAACATTTTTCTGATTTACACATAACTAGGGTCTGAAAAATATTATCCTATTTTATAAATACAAGTTCACAGGATTGAGCTTAAATATTTTACATTTTTTATATTCTACATTTCTTTTCTGGACCTGTTTCTATCACCTTATTGTGTACTTCTTGTTATACTAAACTTTATATATCATGTTTCCTTTGCCATTTTATGCCCCATACCAGGAAGAAAAAAAAATCAAAACAGTATTTTGTCTGTTTTCTCAGCTGATTAGAAAGCTGTATAATGGATTTCTACTCTTTCAGTAATCACTGGTAATTTTTAACACACATTCATAACCACAGAAAAGTGTTAGTCACTTAGTCATGTCCAGGTCTTTGCAGCCCTCCAGGCTCCTGTGTCCATGGAAAGGTCTAGACAGAATACTGGAGTACCTATCCATTCCCTTTTCTAGGGGATTTTTCCGACCTAGGAATTGCCTTCTGGGTGAATTATTTTCTTCTGCTTCACTCATTCTCTCTTTGACTTGGTTCATCTAGGGTTTGTTCTGCCCACTGAATATTTTGTTTCTTTAATGACTATATTTCACTGCCAAAATTTCTAATTGTTTACTTTTCACATCATACTGTTGCTGTTTCATTTTGAGTGATTTAATTTTGTTTGCTTTTTCTTTAATGGATGCTTTATTTTTATCTTTTTCAGGTTCTCCCTCACAGAGGGCACTTTCAGTCTGTTTTCCCAAAAGGGCTATGATCATCCAATTACTTTTGCCTATTTCCTGACTCTTGGTAGTACAGCCCCACAACTTCAGTTCTGAACTATTTTGTATTCTATTCATTCCTATTTCACAGTGATGTGTATAATGCTTTCAGTCTCTCATGAGGGAATATATGAATTGATGTTTTGTGTTCTCAATAAGGATCTGGGAGTAAATAAATGCCTATCTAAAATGCATGAAAAGTATTTTAAGAGCACATGGTTTTATGTAGGTAGGCACTGAAAGATCAAATCCAGAGTCTTCCCATTTTCCTTGGAGTCTTTTAATGAAAAATCATCAGGCCCCAGGTCTGAACTATTAGACAAAAATCTGTTAAATCTCATTTCAAAGATGGCTATATTCCATGACATAACAGTAAAGTGATTTGGCTTGCCTTTAGATAAGAGAGTCAGTAAAATATGTAAACATAAGTCGCATTGGAAACATTTTTTCCAGATGAACCCATATTCATCATAGAAGTATATCGTGGTAAAAAAAAATAGTTGATTATTTCAAGATTTTTGTGTATTCAGAGAAATATTTTCAATTTATTTATACTAGGATAAGCACTGAAAATTCTATGGAGCTGAAACAATTAGAAGAAATAAAACTTTAAAGCTTTGGGGGGCAGTCCTAAGATGGTGGAGAAATAGACAGGCAGACCACTTTCTCCCCTACAAATGCATCAAAAGATTATTTGAATGCTGAGCAAATACCACAAAACAACTTCTGAACGCTCGCAGATGACACCAGGCACACAGCAAGGCAGCCCATTGTCTTCGAAAGGAGGTAGGACAAAATATAAAAGATAAAAAGAGACACAAAAGAGTTAGGGATGGAGACCCATCCAGGGGAGGGAGTCTTAAAAGAGAAGTTTCCAAACATCAGGAAACCCTCTCACTGGTGGGGCTGTGGGGAGTTTTGCAATCTCAGAGGATAACATAACTGGGAGGAAAAAATAAATAAAACCCAAAGATTACATGCCTAACTGCAACTCCCAGCGGAGAAGTAGCCCAGATGCTTGTGTCCCCACCAGCAAGCTGGGGCTGAACAGGGAGGCATGGGCTGCATTGCTTAGGGTAAGGACTGGGCCTGAATGCCCTGAGGGCAATCTGAGGGAACTAACATGAGATAGCAACTCAAACTGTGGGTTAGCCAGAGAGAGAAAAAAAAAGAGAGAGAGAAATTTCTTGGAAAAGCTCTAACCTAAGCACTGCCGGGCCAAGTCACAGAACAAAGGACTGAGGGAATACCAGAGGAAAGTTTGCTGGCTATGGACCGGCCCATCCCCTGTAGGAGGCAGAGGCAGGCGGCTGACAGCCAGAGCCTAAAGGAAAAGGGCAAACTCAGCCCAAGAGACAGCATTCCCTACCAAATTGTGAACAGGCTCCCAGTTGCTAACCAAGTCTTCCTGGGATCCGGGACGTTTGACAACCACAGGGAGGGTCTCAGCTAGAGATCAGGGCCCCAGAAGAGACACAGGGCACACCTGAGACAGTGCTCCTGCTGCGTACCCAGGACACCGAGCAACTGGGACTGGGGAGGTTATAAGACGCACTGCCCAGCTGGGAAGAGTGCACTCGCCAAGCTCCTGGTCACCTGAGCTGCTCGGACCTGGGAAGGGTACAAAATGCAGGCCCAACTGAGTCTGCCATTGTGGAGTACCCAAGAACCTGAACCTGAGCAGCGTAGATCTGGGAAATGCATGCAACCCAGGGCCCACTTTAGACAGTTCTCCTGCAGAGCAACCTGGAGTTAGAGCAGTGTAGACTGGGAAAGCACACATGCCGTGAGTGGGGGGCAAACCCAGTGTGCTGCAAGCACTCCCCCCCCACACAGTGATATTTGTTTGCAGTGTTCCTCCCTCCCAGCAGCACAATTGAATAAGTGAGCCTGAATAAATGACCACCTTCGCCCCCTTGTGTCAGGGCAGAAGTTAGATACTGAAGAGACATGCAACAGAGGAAGCCAAAGTAAACAAAGAAGGAACCGCTTTGGAAGTGACAGGTGCCACAGATTAAAACCCTGTGGTTAGCACTGGCTACATTGGAAGGGACCTATAGTCCTGGAAAAGAAGTATAAGGTGGAACAAGGAACTATCTGAAACTGATTTGACCACACACTACCCTCAACAGCCCCTAGAAATTCCTAGATATATTTTACTATTATCATTTTTAAATTTTTTTACTTTTAAGTTCTTTATTACCTCTTTAAGTTTCATTTTGAAAACCTACTATTACCTTGAAAAAAAAGGACCATATTTTTAAAGCAAATTTCATATTTTTTTTATATAACTTCACGATTTTGCTTTTTTTTTTAATATTGAATTTTTGAGACTCTAACCTCTACTCTAGATTTTTAATCTTTGCTTTTTGGTATTTGTTATCAATTTTGTACCTTTAAGAATCCAAAATCAGTACCCATTTTTACTTAGGAGCATGATTACTGGCTTGATTGCTCTCTTCCCTTTTAACTCTCCTTTTCTCCCCCCGGGGCACCTCTATATCCTCCCTCTCCCTTCTCTTCTCAACTCTGTGAATCTCTTTGGGTATTCTGGGCTGTGGAGAAAACTTAGGGAACTCACCACAGGCTAGATTAGTCTCTCTCCTTTTGACTTCCCCTCCTCTCCTACTGGTCACTTCTATCTCCTTCCTTCCTCTTCTCTTCTTTGTGGAACTCCATGAATCTCTCTGAGTGTTCCAGACTGGGGACAGTAAATAGGGAATTGATTACTGGCTAGATTGCTCTCTCCCCTTTTGATTTCTCTTCTTCTTCTCCTGGTCACCTCTATCTCCCTCCTCCCTCTTCTCTTAGTCATGTAACTCTGTGAACCTCTCCGGGTGTCCCTCACTGTGGAGAATCTTTTTACCATTAACCTAGATGTTTTATCATCAGAGCTGTATGGATGGAGAAATCTTGAGGCTACTATAAGAATAAGACTGAAAGCCAGAGGCAGGAGGCCTAAATCCAAAATTTGGGAACATCAGAAAACTCCTGACTCCAGGGGCCGTTAATCTACAAAAGTTCTTCCAAAAGCCTCCATACCTACACTGAAACCAAGCTCCACCTAAGAGCCAACAAGTTCCAGAGCAAGACATATCATGTAAATTCTCCAGCAACACAGGAACATAGCCCTGAGTTTTAACATACAGGCTGCCCAAAGTCACTCCAAACCCACAGAAATCTCAAAACTCACTACTGGGCACTTCATTGCACTCCAGAGAGAAGAGATCCAGCTCCACCCACCAGAACACCAACAGAAGCTTCCCTAACCAGGGAACCTTGACAAGCCACTCATCCAACCTCACCCACAGGGAGTTCCGTCCACAATAAAGAGGAACCACAAACTTCTAGCATACAGAAAGGCCACTCCAAACACAACAATCTAAACAAGATGAAAAGGTAGAGAAATATTCAGCAGGTAAAGGGACATGATAAAAGCCCACCAAACCAAACAAAAGAGGAGGAGATAGGGAGTCTAACTGGAAAAGAAGTCAGAATAATGATAGTAAAAATGATCCAAAATCTTGAAAACAAAATGGAGTTACAGACAAATAGTCTGGAGATAAGGACTGAGAAGATGCAAGAAAAGTTTAACAAGGACCTAGAAGAAATAAAAAAAAGAGTCAATCAATAATGAATGATGCAATAACTGAGATCAAAACCACTCTGGAGAGAACCAAAAATAGAATAACTGAGGCAGAAGATAGGATAAGTGAGGTGGAAGATAGAATGATGGAAATAAATGAAGTAGAGAGGAAAAAAGAAAAAGCAATTAAAAGAAATGAGGACAACCTCAGAGACTCTAGGACAACATCAAACACCCAAACATTTGAATCATAGGAGTCCCAGAAGAAGAAGACAAAAAGAAAGGCCATGAGAAAATACTTGAGAAGATAATAGTTGAAAACTTCCCTAAAATGGGGAAGGAAATAGCCACTCAAGTCCAAGAAATCCAGAGAGTCCCAAACAGGATAAATTCAAGGCAAAACACCCCATGACACATATTAATCAAATTAACAATGATCAAACAAAAAGAACAAATATTGCAAGCAGCAAGGGAAAAAGAACAAATACCCACAATCAGATCCCCATAAGGATAACAGCTGATCTTTCAATAGAAACTCTTCAGGTCGGAAGGGAATGGCAGGACTTACTTAAAGTGATGAAAGAGAAAAACCTACAACCCAGATTTCTGTACCCAGCAAGGATCTCATTCAAATATTAAGGAGAAATCAAAAACTTTACAGACAATCAAAAGCTCAGAGAATTCAGCACCACCAAACCAGCTCTTCAACATATGCTAAGGGATCATCTCTAGACAGGAAACACAGAAAAGGTGTATAAACTGGAACTGAAAACAACAAAGTAAATGACAATGGGATCATACTTATCAATAATTACCTGAAATCTAAATCAGTTGAATGCCCCAACCAGAAGACAAAGACTGGCTGAATGGATATAAAAACAAGACCCGTATATATGCTGTCTACAAGACACCCACCTCAAAACAAGGGACACATACAAACTGAAAGTGAAGGACTGGAAAAAGATACTTCACGCAAATGGAGACCAAAAGAAAGCAGGAGTAGCAATACTCATATCAGATAAAATAGACTTTGAAATAAAGGCGGTAGAAACAGACAAAGAAGGACACTACATATGATCAAAGGATCAATCCAAGAAGAAGATACAACAATTGTAAATATATATGCACCCAACATAGAAGCACCGCAATATGTAAGGTGAATGCTAACAAATATGTAAGGGGAAATGAACAGTAACACAATAATACTGGGAGACTTTAATACCCCATTCACACCTATGGATAGATCAACTAAACAGAAAATTAGCAAGGAAACACAAAGTTTAAATGATACAATGGATCAGTTAGACCTAATTGATATCTATAGGACATTTCACCCCAAAACAATGAATTTCACCTTTTTCTCAAGTGCACGTGGAACATTCTCCAGAATAGATCACATTCTGGGCCATAAATCTAGCCTTGGTAAATTCAAAAAAACTGAAATCATTTCAAGCATCTTTTCTGATCACAATGCGGTAAGATTAGATGTCAACTACAGGGAAATAAAAACTAAAAATTCCAACATATGGAGGCTAAACAGCATGCTTTTGAATAACCAACAAATCACAGAAGAAATCAAAAAAGAAATAAAATATGCATAGAAAAGAATGAAAATGAAAACACAAGTACCCAAAACCTGTGGGATGCAGTAAGAGCAGTGCTAAGGGGAAGGTTAATAGCAATACAAGCCTATCTCAAGAAACAGGGGAGAAATCAAATAAATAACCTAAAGGAACAAAAGACCTATATATAGAAAACTATACAACACTGATGAAAGAAATCAAAGATGACACAAATAGATGGAGAAATATACCATGTTCATAGATTGGAAGAATCAATATAGTGAAAATGAGTATACTACTCATAGCAATCTATAGATTCAATGCAATCCCTAACAAGCTGCCAACGAGATTTTTCAGAGAATTAGAAGAAATAATTTCACAATTTGTATGGAATTACAAAAAAATCTCGAATAGCCAAAGCAATCTTGAGAAAGAAGAATGGAACTGGAGGAATCAACCTGCCTAACTTCAGGCTATACTTTACTACAAAGCAACACTCATCAAGACAGTATGGTACTGGTACAAAGACAGAAACATAGATTAATGGAACAAAATAGAAAGCCCAGAGATAAATTCACACACCTATGGACATCTTATCTTTGGCAAAGGAGGCAAGAATATCCAGTGGAGAAAAGACACTCTCTTTAACAAGTGGTGCTGGGAAAACTGGTCAACCACTTGTAAAAGAATGAAACTAGAACACTTTCTAAACACCATGCACAAACATAAACTCAAAACGGATTAAAAATACAAATGTAAGATTAGAAATTATAAAACTCCTTGAAGAAAACATAGACAAAACACTCTAACATGAATCACAGCAGGATCCTCTATGACCCACCTCCTAGAGTAATGGAAACAAGAGCAAAAATAAACAAATGGGTCCTAATTAAACTTAAAAGCTTTTGCACAATGAAGGAAACTATAAGCAAGGTGAAAAGACAGCCTTCAGAATGGGAAAAATAATAGCAAATGAAGCAACAAACAATTAATCTCAAAAATACACAAGCAACTCCTGCAGCTCAATTCCAGAAAAATTAGCGACCCAATCAAAAAAATCGGCCAAAGAATTATACAGACATTTCTCCAAAGAAGACATAGAGATGGCTATCAAACACATGAAAAGATGCTCAACATCACTCATTATCAGAGAAATGCAAATCAAAACCACAATGAGGTACCATCTCACGCCAGTCAGAATGGCTGCTATCCCAAAGTTCTCAAACAATAAATGCTGGAGAGGGCGTGGAGAAAAAGGAACCCTCTTACACTGTTTGTGGGAATGCAAACTAGTATAGCCACTACGGAGAAAAGTGTGGACAGTCCTTAAAAAACTGGAAATAAAACTGCCTTATCACCCAGCAATCCACTGCTGGCATAAACACCGAGGAAACCAGAATTGAAAGAGACACGTTTATCGCAGCACTGTTTACAATAGCCAAGACATGGAAGCAATTTCGATGTCCATCGGCAGATGAACGGATAAGAAAGCTGTGGTACATTTACACAATGGAATATAACTCAGCTATTTAAAATAATGCATTTGAATCAGTTCTAATGTGGTTTAGGAAACTGGAGCCTGTTATATACAGCAAAGTAAATGAGAAAGAAAAATACCAATACAGTATATTAATGCATATATATGGAATTTAGAAAGATGGTAATGATGACCCTATATGCGAGACAGCAAAAGACACACAGATGTAAACAACAGACTGTTGAACTCTGTGGAAGAAGGCAAGAGTGGGAAGGCAAGGGTGGGATGATTTGAGAGAATAGCACTGAAACATGTATATTGTCATATGTGAAACAGATCGGCAGTCCAGGTTCGATGCATGAGGCAAGGCGCTCAGAGCTGGTGTACTGGGATGACCGTGAGAGATCTGATGGGGAGGGAGGTGGGAGGAAGGGTTAGGATGAAGAATACATGTACACCCATGGCTGATTCATGTGACTGTATGGCAAAAACCACTAAAATATTGTAAAGTAATTAGCCTCCAATTAAAATTAAAAAAAAAAACTTTAAAGCTTTCAGGAAGATATGCAAATATTTTTCTGAAACACATTACATATCATTTCACTAGGAAAAATAGCTAAAATAAAAGCAGTACCTTTTTTCTCAGAGTTAATAATGAAATAAGCTGCTAGTATAAGTCTTTATAGTTTGTTAATAGGGTCTGCATCATGTTTGGTGAGGATGGTAGGTGCTATTTTCAGCCACAGTCTGATGACTTAGATAGTTCACACAGGGCAGACCAATCAGTAATGACACTTCACATACAAACATCAATAGATTATTCCAATGGACATGTAATCCCAAGGAAACATGGGACCTGAGAAACAGTTTTGACACATCGTAAATTTATCAGAGATTATGTTTGGGTGACTTTGATAGGCATCCTTGGCCTACCAAATGATTTAGCAATTTTTATTATATCTCATAAGATCATACTATTTAAATAGACTAAATTTCATTTCCAAAAAATCCAAGTTTTAATAATGAAATGGCTTGTCTAGATTTCACACAATAGTGTACATATTTACCTCAATTAATCTTTCTACTTTAAATCAACACTGTATATAATACATGTTTGTTACTGTGGTTGGTAATGTCTACTCAAGTCCTTTTCTCCTGATGCTGGTTACTCAGCCCAAGTGCAATCTGTCTTTCCTTTCATTTTTCTGTTCATTATAAAGTGACAAATTACTGGGGATCTCATGATCACTACCCATAAGACATGCATTTCAAATTGTTTTTATAAAATATTTTCTTGGATTAGATCCAAAGATCCCTAGCAATTCAAGCTCCTGACCTTGAGAAATCAGTGGCCTAAAGTCACCCTGATCTCTGAGATCTCTTCTAAATTGGTATACCATCACACGTGGGATGATAGTCAGGGATGTGGTAGGAAGATTATTCATACTACCCTGGAATATACTCAGATATGGAACTTTTCTCAAGAAATTTTTTACCGCCTAAAACACTGATGTTTCCATAAATACTAAACTATATGCAAATGAAAACTCTTTATAACTTATTTTTATAAATATAATAAATGAATATTTAATTTTCTTACACTTACACATTTTTTTCACAAGTTTCTTCATTTGGAAAAATCTTAGCATTGTATGTACAATCTTTATGATATTTAATTTCTCTAAATGGAAGAAGACAGTTATTAAGATAATTTTAAAACAAGGATCTGGAGAGACAGATCACTTCAAGATAAAAAACAAACCTGTTTGCCTATTTATAATTATGAAGCTCAAAGATGTTAATTTTTATCTCATGTATTTTGGTTTTGGTATTTTCTAACTAGATGATATGCACAGAGAATTCTGAAATTTAGTATCCTTCATAAGTGAGAATAGAAGGGCAGTATCAATAAAATATATTTATCACTGGATTTATGCTTTATGCACTTTAGAGAGAAATATTTTAAGTAATAAAGTCAATGTTTGTGTTAATATTTAACAGAAAGCTTAAGAAAATAAATAACTTCTTAATTTACTTGTTTTACCAACAAGAATTCATTTATATTTCTAAGCTCAGCTAAAGAAAAATGCTAATAAACTGATATATTTGCTCTCAATGACTGTACTGTATAGAACCACTTTAGAATATATGAATATATAACAATACCTCAGTAATTTTAAGATCCATCTTATATATTCATTCTATTTTCCATTTTTAAGCAGTAGGCATTTAACTGGTAAGTGTAGCCAGTCCAAAGTCATAATCTTCTCTTACTTTGAATAAATGCTAGTATCTAGACCCCATACAATTTTCAGGATAATTTGAAATCTCTATCCTAATCTTTGTAATGTCATCATTTCCATTTTATTTTATACAATGTTAGAAACCTTTGAGAGACTGTGAAAAGCCTATGAAAAAGCCACAACGGTTCACTGGCTTTTTCAATGCAATTCAACTTTATCTAAAAGCTTAATTTATCCTAGTTTTTGAAAAAAGTGTTTCTTTTTCAGATTCATTCAATTTAGGTGTCCCTTCTCTAGCGAATGCTGGGTCATGAAAGGACATAAACTGTGCTTCACCAAAACCCTAACAGTCTGTTCAATTTACTTCCTGAATCAGTCAGTTGTGGACTGTGTTTCACTGTTTCTAGTTCCCTTATGAAAACCTTTATAACCATTGAGATAGTAATATTTAACAACATTTATATAAATGCAAACATCAAAAACATTAATATTAATAAAAATGAAAGTGAAAATGAAATTCACTCAGTCATGTCCAACTCTGTGTGACCCCAAGGACTATATAGTCCATGGAATTCTATAGGCCAGAATAGTTGAGTGGGTAGCCTTTCCTTCTCCAGGGGATCTTTCCAACCCAGGAATCGAACTGGGGTCTCCTGCATTGCAGGCAGATTCTTTATGAACTGAGCTATCAGGGGAAGCACAATATTAATAAAGATTACTACAATCCATAGGATCCAGGATGATGCTATATTTAAAGTACATTTTAACTCAAATACATAAATAAGCTATTAACAAAATTTTATCCAAAATGGAGAAAAATTTACCATAAATCCTGATACCTAAGCATTTAATCATGTATTATAGACATTCTTTGATGGAAGCTGGGTGGATGAATAAACCCACAACAAGACCTAGGCACTGGATAACTCCATGCAGAATTAAGAAATTAATTAGGAGGAAGAGCCATAATTTGCAGAGCTGACATCTATTTTACTTTATTGCATGTATCAATGGGAAGCAATTACAATTCAATTAAAATATTCAATTTTATTACTTTACTGACTGACCTTGAAGTTAATGCCTGTTTTATTTAATTGCATCATCTATGAATAAACGTTAACCCTACAATGTTATGCCCCATTATTTTCAATGAATTTTTCAACTTCTCAACTGAATTATATCAGTCAATTTATTGTCTACTGTCATGAGAGCAAGTGGAGGTTTATTTCTTTGCGACAGCCCAATATATGAGAGAAACATTACAAAATGTTTGATAATACTATTTTTAAGAGTCAAGTAAAATGAACTGTGTTCTCATCTTAACTTTTGTAGCCTAGACTTTTTCTGTAAAATCAGTAGTTAATATTAGAAAAGGTATAATCACTGTGAGAAGCAATTTTGAGTCTGACTATAATTCTTGATAAATTTCATTGCAGGCAGAAATGGAACATCCCATGTATCTTCAAAAGTTAAACACACACACACACACACACTCCTAATAATCTCTTCCCATTTTTACCAGGCTCTCTGGCTATCAGAATAAGTGGATTTCATCTAAAAAGCTCTAATGTTTTTGTTAGGGCTTCCCTAGTGTCTCAGTGGTAAAAAAAAATCTGCCTGCAATGCAGGAGAGGACGGGTTTGGTCCCCAGGTTGAAAGATCCCCTGCAGGAGGAAATGACAGACCATTCTAGTTATTCTTGCCTGGAAAATCTCAGGGACAGAGGAGCCTGGTGGGCTATAGCTTATGATGTCTCAAAGGTCAGACACAACTTAGTGACTAAACCACCATCACCACCCAATTTTTTGTTCCCAGACTTCAATCGAGCATACCATTATTCAACAGTTGAGAATTTAATTAATGAAATCACTATATTCATGTCAAAAATAACAAATAAGAAGACTGATTATGTGATCTCTAAAGCAAAAATTAGCTCAGTGTTTTCAAAGTTGACTATCTGGAGAAGGATCTTATTTCAATTTCCAGATTTTCCATTTCTACAATTAGCTCACTAAAAGCTTAGCTATCTTAGAGGTTATAGAGGTTATGTTAGGATTCATCTCAACATGTAACTTCTTTCTGAAATCTATGAACTGGTAGCTTACTTCAATGTACGTAACATAAAAGAGACTCAGATACTTTATGGATTCACTTTTAAGATCCACAGAACCCACAAAATGAAAGATCAAAAAATCATGTTAAATATAATTATGCAGTTAATGATAATCAATACTTGCTGATGATAGCCTAAATGATCCTTTGTCTATTTTTAAGATACTATAAAGTTTCAATATGTAAAAAATGAATAAAAAGTGAAAGATGTGCAAACTAAAGAAATTTTTAAAGTGAGGATTTGAAATACTTATTAAAATATTTAAGATATTTAACATAAATATCTTCCTAATTTTTCATATTAATTTTTGACATAATGAGGATTGGAAGGTGAAAGAAGCCTGATAATGAATAGAGATTGTTTAAAGGGGTGAAAGTTGAAGTTAAAAAAGAAGACAAAAGCCAAATCCTATGGATCTTTGTGTTTAATTTTAATGAGTTCATACTTGAATGTAAGATCTGAGAGAAAACAGTAGAATTCTAAGCCAAGGATGGCATGATTCAATTTAGCCTTTAGAAAGATCACTCTAGCTTCAGTCAAAGTCATTGACAGGAAACAAGACTGATGGTAAGAAGGCAAATAAAGGAACTGCTGTAATAATTAGTGAGGCAGGATCTAATGGACAAAACCAATAGATACGGAAGGCAGAGAACAGATTTGAGAGCAACATATAGTAGACAGGATATATATAACCTGCTGATGAATTGGGTTTAGTGAATAATACAGGGGAAAAAAAAGACAAAGAGAGGGGCAGTCTTAAGATGGCAGAGGAATAGAACAGGGAGACCACTTTCTTCCCCACAAATTCATTGAGAGATCATTTGAATGCTGAGCAAATACCATAAAACAACTTCTGAAAGCTGGCAGAGGACACCAGGCACACAGCAAGGCAGCCCATTGTCTTCGAAAGGAGGTAGGACAAAATATAAAAGATAAAAAGAGACACAAAAGAGTTAGGGATGGAGACCCATCCAGGGGAGGGAGTCTTAAAAGAGGTGACGTTTCCAAACACCAGGAAACCCTCTCACTGGCGGGGCTGTGGGGAGTTTTGCAATCTCAGAGGATAACATAACTGGGAGGAAAAAATAAGTAAAACTCACAGATTAC
Source organism: Antilocapra americana (assembly GCA_007570785.1). Lineage (NCBI taxonomy): Eukaryota > Metazoa > Chordata > Mammalia > Artiodactyla > Antilocapridae > Antilocapra > Antilocapra americana. The sequence goes on along the minus strand of ML661889.1, from coordinate 3,304,602 downwards.
ATGCCTAACTGCAACTCCCAGCGGAGAAGTAGCCCAGATGCTTGTGTCCCCACCAGCAAGCTGGGGCTGAACAGGGAGGCATGGGCTGCATTGCTTAGGGTAAGGACTGGGCCTGAATGCCCTGAGGGCAATCTGAGGGAGCTAACATGAGATAGCAACTCAAACTGTGGGATAGCCAGAGAGAGAGAGAGAGAGAAAAGAGAGAGAGAGAGAGAGAAATTTCCTGCAAAAGGCTCTAACCTAAGCACTGCCGGGCCAAGTCACAGAACAAAGGACTGAGCGAATACCAGAGGAGAGCTAGCTGGCTATGAACTGGCCCATCCTCCGCTGGAGCCAGGGAGGAAGGCGGGCAGTAGCCAGAGCTGGAAAAGGGCAATCTCGGCCTCAGAGATGCCATCCTCTACCAAACTGCGAGTGGGCTCCCAGTTGCTAATCAAGTCTTCCTGGGATCCTGGACGGTTGACATCCACCGGGAGGGTTGCAGCCAGAGATCAGCTCCCAAGAAGAGACACAAGGCACACCTGAGATGGCACTCCTGCTGTGCACCCAGGAAACCAAGCAGCTGGGACAGGGGAGGAGATAAGACGCACAGGACCTGGGGAGTGTGGGCCCGCTAAGCACCTGGTCGGCTGAGCTCGGACCTGGGAAGGATACAAAATGCAGGCCCAATCGAATCCGTGCCTTTGTGGAGTACCCAAAAACCTGAACCTGAGCAGTGTAGATCTGGGAAGTGCATGCAACCCAGGGCCCGCTTTAGACAGTTCACCTGCAGAACAACCTGGAGCCTGAGCAGTATTGACTAGCAAAGCACACACGCCATGAACGGGGGCAAACCCAGTGTGGCCGAGACAGTGCAAGCACTCCTCACACACACAGTGATATTTGTTTGCAGTTTTCCTCCCTCCCCACAACACAACTGAACAAGTGAGCCTAAATAAATGACCACCTTTGCCCCCTTGTGTCAGGGCGGAAATTAGACACTGAAGAGACTTGGAAACAGAAGAAGCCAAAATAAACAGAGGGTTTATTTCCTTTTTACTTCTCACTTCTTGCTTTGGAAGTGACAGGTGCAACAGATTAAATCCAATAGTTAGCACCGACTACATTGGAAGGGGCCTATAGCTCTTGAGAAGTATAAGCTGAAACAAGGAACTATCTGTAACTGAATTGACCCCACACTGCCTGCAACAGCTCCAGAGAAATTCCTAGATATATTTTACTAGTATCATTTTTTGAATTTTTTAAATTAAGAAATTTTTTTTTTTATTTTTAGGTCCTCTATTACTCCTTTAATTTTTATAAACAACTGTTATCCTGCAAAAAAACCCCCTATTTTTAAAGCAAACTTCTTTTATATTTTTTATAACTTGTGATTTTGTTTTATTTTTTAATATTATAATTTTTAGAGTCTAATCTCGACTCTAGAGTTTTAATCCTTGCATTTTGGTACTTGTTATCAGTTTTGTACCCTTAAAAATCCAATATTCAGTACCTATTTTTACTTAGGAGTGTGATTACTGGCTTGATTGCCCTCTACCCTTATGACTCTCCTTTTTCTCCCCTCAGTTCAGTTCAGTCGCTCTGTTGTGTCTGACTCTTTGCGATCCCATGAAGCGAGGCACGCCAGGCCTCCCTGTCCATCACCAACTCCCAGAGTCCACCCAAACCTATGTCCATCAAGTCAATGATGCCATCCAGCCATTTCATCCTCTGTTGTCCCCTTCTCCTCCTGCCCCCAATCCTTCCAGCATTAGGGTCTTTTCCAATGAGTCAACTCTTCGCATGAGGTGGCCACAGTATTGGAGTTTCAGCTTCAACATCAGTCCTTCCAATGAACACCAAGGACTGATCTCCTTTAGGATGGACTTGTTGGATCTCCTTGCAGTCCAAGGGACTCTCAAGAGTCTTCTCCAACACCACAGTTCAAAAGCATCCATTCTTTGACACTCAGCTTTCTTCACTGTCCAACTCTCACATCCATACATGACTACTGGGAAAACCATAGCCTTGACTAGACAGACCTTTGTGGACAAAGTAATGTCTCTGCTTTTCAATATGCTATCCAGGCTGGCCATAACTTTCCTTCCAAGGAGTAAGCGTCTTTTGATTTCATGGCTGCAATCACCATCTGCAGTGATTTTGGAGACCAGAAAAATAAAGTGAGCCACTCTTCCACTGTTTCCCCATCTATGTCCCCTGAAGTGATGGGACTGGATGCCATGATCTTAGTTTTCTGAATGTTGAGCTTTAAGCCAATTTTTTCACTGTCTTCTTTCACTTTCATCAAGAGGCTTTTTAGTTGCTCTTCACTTTCTACCATTGGGTGGTGTCATCTGCATATCTGAGGTTATTGATATTTCTCCTGGCAATCTTGATCCAGCTTGTGCTTCCTCCAGCTGAGCATTCCTCATTATGTACTCTGCAAAGTTTAATAAGCAGGGTAACAATACACAGCCTTGACATACTCCTTTTCCTATTTGGAACCAGTCTGCTGTTCCATGTCCAGTTCTAACTGCTGCTTCCTGACCTGCATACAGGTTTCTCAAGAGGCAGGTCAGGTAGCCTGGTATTCCCATCTCTCTCAGAATTTTCCAGTTTGTTGTGATCCACACAGTCAAAGGCTTTGGCATAGTCAATAAAGCAGAAATAGATGTTTTTCTGGAACTCTCTTGCTTTTTTGATGGTCCAGCAGTTATTGGCAATTTGATCTCTGGTTTCTCTGCCTTTTCTAAAACCAGCTTGAATACCTGGAAATTCACAGTTCATGTATTGCTGAAGCCTGGCTTGGAGAATTTTGAGCATCACTTTACTAGCATGTGAGATGAGTGTGATTGTGTAGTAGTTCGAGCATTCTCTGGCATTGCCTTTTTTGGGGGGATTGGAATGAAAACTGACCTTTTCCAGTCCTGTGGCCATTGCTGAGTGTTCCAAATTTGCTGACATATTGAGTGCAGCACTTTCAGGATTTGAAATAGCTCAACTGGAATTCCATCACCTCCACTAGCTTTGTTTGTACTGATGCTTTCTAAGGCCCACTTGCCTTCACATTCCAAGATGTCTGGCTCTAGCTGAGTGTGAGTGATCACATCATTGATTATCTGGCTCATGAAGATCTTTTTTATACAGTTCTTCTGTGTATTCTTGCCACCACTTCTTAATATGTTCTGCTTATGTTAGGTCTATATCATTTTTGTCCTTTATCGAGCTCATCTTTGCATGAAATGTTCCCTTGGTATATCTAATTTTCTTGAAGAGATTTCTAGTCTTTCCTATTCTGTTGTTTTCCTCTATTTCTTTGCATTGATTGCTAAGGAAGGCTTTCTTATCGCTCCTTTTTATTCTTTGAGTTCAAAGAGTCGGACACGACTGAGTGACTGAACTGAACTGAATAAAACACTGATGAAAGAAATCAAAGAATACACAAATAGATGGAGAAATATACCAAATATATCCATGTTCATGGACTGGAAGAATCAGTATAGTGTCAATGAGTATAGCACTCAAAGCAGTAGATTATTGATTCAATGCAATTCCTATCAAGCTGCCAATGGTATTTTTCAGAGAATTAGAACACATATTTTCACAATTTGTATGGAATTACAAAAAAAATCTTGAACAGCCAAAGCAGTCATGAGAAAGAAGAATGGAAGTGGAGGAGACAACCTGCCTGACATCAGGCTATACCACAAAGCAACACTCATCAAGACAGTATGGTACTGGCACAAAGATAGAAACATAGATCAATGGAACATAATAGAAAGCACAGAGATAAATCCACACACCTATGGACATCTTATCTTTGACAAAAGAGGCAAGAATACTCAGTGGAGAAAAGACAATCTTTTTAACAAGTGGTGCTGGGAAAACTGGTCAACCACTTGTAAAAGAATGAAACTAGAACACTTTCTAAATACCATACAGAAACATAAACTCAAAACGGATTAAAGATATAAAGGTAAGATCAGAAACTATAAAACTCCTAGAGGAAAACATAGGCAAAACACTCTCTGACATGAATCACAGCAGGATCCTCTATGATCCACCTTCCAGAGTAATGGAAGTGGTAATAAACAAATGGGTCCTAATTAAACTTAAAAGCTTTTGCACAATGAAGGAAACTATAAGCAACGTGAAAAGACAGCCTTCAGAACGGGAGAGAATAATAGCAAACAAAGTAACTGACAAAGAATAATCTCAAAAATACACAAGCAACTCCTGCAGCTTAATTCCAGAAAAATTAGCGATCCAATCAAAAAGTCAGCCAAAGAATTAAACAGACATTTCTCCAAAGAAGACATACAGATGGCTACCAAACACATGAAAAAATGCTCAACATCACTCATTATCAGAGAAATGCAAATCAAAACCACAATGAGGTACCATCTCACAGTCGTCAGAATGGCTGCTATCCTAAAGTTCTCAAATGATAAATGCTATAGAAGGTGTGGTGAAAAGGGAACCCTCTTACACTGTTGGTGGGAATTCAAAGTAGTACAGCCACTATGGAGAACAGTGTGGAGATTCCTTAAAAATTGGAAATAGAACTGCCATATCACCCAGCAATCTAACTGTTGGGCATACACACTGCGGAAACCAGAAATGAAAGAGACACACGTACCCAAATGATCATCACAGCACTGTTTATAACAGCGAGGACATGGAAGCAACCTAGATGTCCATCAGGAGACGAATGGTTAAGAAATCTGTGGTATATATACACAATGGAATATTACTCAGCCATTAAAAAGAATTCATTTGAATCAGTTCTAATGAGGTGGAGGCAACTGGAGCCTCTTATAATGAGTGAAGTAAGTCAGAAAGAAAAACACCAATACAGTATACTAACACATATATTTTTTGAATTTAGAAAGATGGTAATGATCACTCTATATGTGAGACAGCAAAAGAGACACAAATGTATACAACAGTCTTTTGGACTCTGTGGGAGAAGGCGAGGGTGGGATGATTTGAGAGAACAGCATTGAAACATGTACATTATCATATGTGAAACAGATCGCCAGTCCAGGTTCGATGCATGAGACAGGGTGCTCAGGGCTGGTACACTGGGATGACACTGACAGATGGGATGGGGAGGGAGGTGAAAGGGGAGTTTAGCATGGGGAACACATGTACACCCATGGCTGATTTATGTCAATGTATGGCAAAAACCACTATATTGCAAAGTAATTAGCTTCCAATTAAAATAAAAAAATTTGTATTTTACTCAAACACACACACACACAAAGAAAAGACAAAGATAATTCACAGGTTTCTGACTTGTCAAATTAAAACATGGTGGCGCCAAACACTATTTACTTCCGATATAAAACAGAACACAATAAGGTTTGAGAAGTAAAATAAAGGGCAAATTCAACTTTAGACATTAGTTTGAGGTTTCAGGGAATCAACCAAGAAGAGGTATTTGTCAATTAGGAAAACAAGGTGAGAGCCCAGAACAGAAGTCTGAGCTGAGGATACTAATACAGAAACAGATGCCATGAAATTTAATCACTTAAGAAGAATTTGTAAAGTGAGAAAATAAAATATAGTTAAGAGTTTGGAGGAATATCAAACTTTGATGGCCACAGTAGTCAGAGAAATGTCCAAAATACAGATTTTATGTGATCATCTTTGTTTTAAAATCCTTTATTCATCCTTCTGGGCAAGATGGTTATATGAGAACTGGAATTTGATAGTTTTTTTTTTTTTTCCTGTGATGGTTAATATTTTTTTAACCTGAGTTGATCATAAGGTGCCCAGATGAAACATTGAAACATGTTTTCTGAGTGTGTCTGTAGATGACACTGGCATTTGAATCAGTGGTCTCAGTAAACTGCCCTCTCCAACGTGGGTGAGCAATACTCAATCTGTTGAGGGCCTGAATAGAGCAAGGGGCAGAGGAAAGAGGAATTGAGTCCTTTTTTATTGCATCACTGCTTGAACTGGGACATTCATCACCTCTTCTTCTGCTTTCAGACTGGAATGTACATTATTGACTTCTCTGGTTCTGAAGCCTTTGAACCTGAAGTGAGTTATAGAACTGGCTTTCCTGGATCTCCAATTTACAGACAGTAGACTGTGGGATTTCACAGCCTCCATAATTATGTGAGCCAGTGCCTCATAATACACCTCTTTTTATATCATGTTGGTTTTGTTTCTCTGGAGAACCATGACTAACACACATCCTCTCCATTCCAAACTCCACTTAAAAGATCACTGAATAAAGGAAGAGGAAAGTATCAGCACTGAAATTGTCCAAAATTTGAACTAAATTTGTTTGCTTGAGTGAAGCTGGAATCAAATTCAGAAGAAAATCTGTCCAAAGACATTTCCAGTGAAAGAATAACTTGCTACAAAGAGAGTACACGTGACTTCAGAGAACCCTGATTATTGTCCATACCTTAGATCTTACACTGTGAGATGCAAATCTCACCTAGTTTTTATATAAATTTACAATCTCTGATCCATAAACATTTCTAAATATTTACCTACATATGTTTGAGATATCAACCAATACAATAGTACCTTTCTGAAAGAGAATTTGTCAGAGGCCAAAGCCCAGCAAACTTTATAACATATTCTTGTTCCAATACATAAATGTCGGGCCCACATCTGAGATGGAAAAGTTTTACTTTCCAACCACTGCAAATATAGAATGATATTGGAATATTCCTATACAAAAATATCTGCTTAGGCAATACAGTTATTAAATAGTCTTTCTAATAAATAGAAAAACAGAAGAAGACTCAAAGACTTCCCTTTCCAGGAGGAATTTTCAGTTAACTGTTACATATAAACATGAAAGTTGTTCTAGTGTAAACTGACTAACACAGTCATAAAGGTTACTACAGAGGGACAAGTTTTATACTAGTATGCATTAAAATAAGATCTTAGTTACTACAGAGGGACAAGTTTTATACTAGTATGCATTAAAATAAGATCTTATTTATTTGTGAATATTGTGCTCCGTATGTTTTAAAGAATAAAGGGGATTGTAGAGTTGAAGGCAGAAAGACAGGTTCTAGAATTATAATACGGTACACATTTCTTGGAAGGCTAAACACACATATACATGCATACATACAGAGTAGCTTGGGATGAATAGAATCTTAATGCATTCAAAAATTCAAAGACAATATCCATTCTAGAACCAAACAGTCATATGAATAACAATTTTAGACCAGCCTACCCTATCTGGTGATGAAAAGATGGACTTTTCAGCCATAAAATGAACAAAATCAGCATTTATCTCCTCTGCTGTTATATATGTGCTGCCTAAACCAGCACTCCTCTGCTGTTGTAATCTGCTACTTCTCTTTACAGACTAAGCAAAAGGCACTCTATTCAGAGATGGGGACTAGTAGTATTTGTATTTGAACCTTAAGGAAAGATTCTATTGCATATACTCAAAATCTGATATTTAAGCCTTGATTTTTTTTTCTTGCAATTTAAAATGGTATTTACAACACATTTGCAGGATACATACAAGATGGTGGAGTAGAAGGACGTGCACTCATCTTCTCCTGAGAACTCCAAAACCGCAACTTGCTGCTGAACAACCATCAACAGGAAAATGTTGGATCCCATCAAAAAAAAAAAAAAAAAAACCCACACCCCACATCCAAGGGCAAAGCAGAGGCCCCAGCACAACCCGCCAGAGACACTCAGACGGTTCAAACAAAACCTTGTGTGCACCAGGACCCAGATATCCCACAGAAACTAAGCCAGACCTGACTTTGAGTGTTGGAGGGACTCTTTCAGAGGCATGGGTCAGCAGTGGCCTGCCACAGGGATACGGGCTCTGGATGCAGCAGACCTGGGACATGCAGCATGTGGCATAAGCCCTTTTTCTTGGGGGAGGTTGCTATTAGCCCCACCATAGAGCCGCCAATCAGACGACTCACAAACTGCAGAACAATTACACCAAAGGAATTCTCATACTGTTAAGAAAGTTCTAGGACCCACAACAGATTTCCCAACCTAGGGACCCAGCAAAGGGACTGAGAATCCCCAGGAAATTTGACTTTGGAGGCCAGTGGAACTTGATTACAGAACTTCCATAGGACTGGGGAAACAGATTCTTGGAGGGCACAAACAAAACCTTGTGCACACCAGGATACAGGAGAAAGGAATAGTGTCCCCACAAGAGACTGAGCCAGACTTGCCTGTGAGTGTCCAGGAGTCTCAGGCAGAGACTCAGGCAGAGATAGTGGCCTGATATGGGGTCAGGAACACTGAATACAACAGTGCAGGAATAAGTTCTTTTGAAAGAGGTCACCATTACCATTGCCATCATTAACCCTACCATAGGTTAGTCCTTAGGACAAACAACAGAGAGGGAACACTGCCCAGCCCATCAATAGAGAACTGGATTAAAGATTTACTGGTCCCACCCATCAAAATAAGACCCAGATTCCCCCACAGTCAATCTCTCCCATCAGGAAGCTTCCACAAGCTTCTTATCCTTATCCATCAGAAGGCAGACAGAATGAAAACCACAATCATAAAAAACTAACCGAACAGATCACATGGATCACAGCCTCGTCTAACTCAATGAAACTATTGAGAGAGTGATTTCCTTGGCAGGTTGATAAGAAGTCCAGGTCTGGAATTCTCAAGGAGGAAGAAAGGACAAACTTTTTTCCCCTCTACATTCCTTAGTATTATATAAGAATAATGTATCCTGCTTGAATATAGTCTCTGGAAAAAACCTTCTGGCTAATCCTGTTATCTTAAAATGTAAATTATGGGAGGTCTAGTGAGGTCTTTACAAACTCCAGATATTCTTTTGATTCACTGTAATAACTAACTGGAGAGTATATAACTCCATTGCTAACACTAGCAAAGGGGTACTCTTTCTGCCCACTTCTGGTATCTTTGTCAGAAGCTTTCTCTATCCCTTTTATACTTTAATAAAACTCTATTGCACAAAAGCTCTGAGTGATCAAGCCTTGTCCCTGGCCCTAGATTGAATTCTTCTCCTCCGGAGGCCAAGAATCCTGGTGTCTTGCATGGTTCAGCAACAACCTTTCACTATGAGCCATGCTGCACAGCGCCACCCAAGACAGACAGGTCATGGTGGAGAGTTCTAACAAAACATGATCCACTGGAGAAGGGAATGGAAAATCACTTCAGTATTCTTGCCTTGAGAACCCAAGAACTGCATAAAGGCAAAAAGATATGCTACTGAAAGATGAACTCCACAGGTTGGTAGGTGCCCAATACGCTACTCGAGAAGAGTGGAAAAATAACTCCAGAAAGAATGAAGAGACGAAGCCAGAGTGAAAACAGCTCCCAGTTGTGGATGTGACTGGTGATGAAAGTAAAGTCTGATGCTGTAAAGAACAATATTACATAGGAACCTGGAATGTTATGTCCATGAATCAAGGTAAATTAGAAGTAGTCAAACAGGACATGAAAAGAGTGAACATCTATGTTATGGGAATTAGTGAGCTAAAATGGACTTAACGGCCAAATTTAATTCATATGACCATTATATCTACTACTGTGGGCAAGAATCCCTTGGAAGAAATGGAGTAGCCCTCACAGTCAACAAAAGAGTCCAAAATGCAGTACTTAGGTGTAATCTCAAAAATGACAGAATGATCTCTGTTCGTTTCCAAGGCAAACCATTCAATATCACAGTAATCCAAGTCTATGCCCCAACACTAATGCCGAAGAAGCTGAAGTTGAATGGTTTTATGATGATATTCAAGACCTTCTAGAACAAACACCCAAAAAGGATGTCCTTTTCACCATAGGGGACTGGAATGCAAAAGTAGGAAGTCAAGGGATACCTGGAGTAGCAGGCATTGCCTTGGAGTACAATATGAAGCAGGGCAAAGACTAACAGAATTTTGCCAAAAGAATGCACTGGTCATAGCAAATACCCTCTACCGACAACAAGAGAGGACTCCACACATGGACATCATCAGATTGTCAATACCAATTTCAGATTGATTATATTCTTTACAGCCAAAGATGGAGAAGCTCTATACAGTAAGCAAAAACAAGACCAGAGCTGACTGTGGCTCAGATCATGAACTCCTTATTGCCAAATTCAGACTTAAATTGAAGAAAGTAGGGAAAACCACTAGCCCATGCAGTTCAGTTTAGTTCAGTTCAGTTGCTCAGTCATGTCCAACTCTTTGCAACCCCATGGACTGCAGCACTCCAGGCCTCCCTGACTATCACCAACTACCGGAGTTTACTCAAACTTATGCCCATTGAGTTGGTGATGCCATCCAACCATCTCATCCTCTGTTGTTGCCTTCTTCTCCCACTTTCAATCTTTCCCAGCATCAAATGAGTCAGTTCTTTGCATCAGGTGGCCAAAGTAATGGAGTTTCAGCTTTAGCATCAGTCCTTCCAATGAATATTCAGGACTGATTCAGGTATGACACAAATCAAATCCCTTACCATTACACAGTGGAAGTGACAAATAGATTCAAGGGAGAGTGTCTGAAAAACTATGGGCATGGTTCATGACATTGTACAGGAGGCAGTGATCAAGACCATCCCTAAGAAAAATAAATGCAAAAAGGCAAAATGGTTATCTGAGGAGGACTTGCAAATAGCTAACAAAAGAAGAGAAGTTAAAGGGAAAGGAGAAAAGGAAAGATATACCCATTTGAATGCCAAATTCCAAAGAATAGCAAAGAGAGATAAGAAAGCCTTCCTGAGTGGTTAATGAAAAGAAATAGAGGAAAACAATAGAATAGGAAGGTCTAGAGATCTCTTCAAGAGAATTAGAGCTACCAAGGGAATATTTCATGCAAGAATGGGCACAATAAAGGACAGAAATGGCATGGAACTAACAGAAGCAGAAGATATTAAGAGGATACAAGAATACAAGGCAAGAATACACAGAAGAACTATACAAAAAAGATGTCAATGACCCAGGTAACCATGATGGTTTGATCACTGACCTAGAGCCAGATATCTTGGAATGCAAAGTCATAGCTAGTGGAGGTGATGGAATTGCAGCTGAGCTATTTCAAATCCTAAACGATGATGCTATGAAAGTGTTGCACTCACTATGCCAACAAATTTGGAAAACTCAGCAGTGGCCACAGGACTGGGAAATGTCAGTTCTCATTCCAATCCAAAAGAAAGGAAAGGTTAAAGAAGGTTCAAACTACTGCACAATTGCACTCACGTCACACACTAGCAAAGTAATGCTCCAAATTCTCCAAGCGAGGCTTCAACAGTACATGAACTGAGAACTTTCAGATGTTCAAGCTGGATTTAGAAAAGCAGAGAAACCAGAGATCAAATTGCCCACATCTGTTGGATCACAGAAAAGCAAGAGTTTTCCACAAAAACATTTACTTCTGCTTTATTGACTATGCCAGAGATTTTGACTGTGTGGATCACAACAAACTGGAAAATTCTGAAAGAAATGGGAATACAATACCACCTTACCTGTCTCTTGAGAAATCTGTATGCAGGTCAAGAAGCAACAGTTAGAACCCAACATGGAACAATGAACTGGTTCCACACTGGGAAAGGAGTATGTCAAAGTTGTTTATTGTCACCCTGCTTATTTAACTTATATGCAGAGTACATCATGTGAAATGCCAGGCTGGATGAAGCACAAGCTGGAATCAAGATTGATGGAAGAAATAACAATAACCTCAGACATGCAGATGATACCACCTTTATGGCAGAAACTGAAGTGGAACTAAAGAGCCTCTTGATGAGAGTGAAAGAGAATGAAAAGGCCGGCTTAAAACTCAACATTCAAAGAATGAAGATCACAGCATCTGTTCTAACACTTCAAGTCAAATAGATGGGGAAACAATGGAAACAGTGACAGACTTTATTTTCTTTGGCTCCAAAATCACTGTAGATAGTGACTGTAACCATGAAATTAAAAGATGCCTGCTCTTTGGAAGCAAAGCTATGATAAACCTAGATAGTATATTAAAAAGCAGAGACATTACTTTGCCCACAAGGTCCATCTAGTCAAAGCTATGATTTTTCCAGTCGTCATGTATGGATGTGAGAGTTGGACTATAAAGAAGGCTGAGCGCCAAAGAACTGATGCTACTGAACTGTGGTGTTGAGCATATTGAGCATTCCTTGAACTGCAAGCAGATCTAACCAGTCCATCCTAAAGGAAATCAGTCCTGAATATTCATTGGAAGGACTGATGCTAAAGCTGAAACTCCAATACTCTAGTCACCTGATGGGAAGAAGTGACTCACTGGAAAAGACCCTGATGTTGGGAAAGATTGAAGGCAGGAAGAGAAGGGGACTGCAGAGGGTAAGATGGCTGGATGGCATCATCGATTTGATGGACATGAGTTTGAGTAAGCTCCTGGAGTTGGTGATGGATAGGGAAGACTGGCATGCTATAGTCCATGGAAATGAAAAGATTCAGACGTGACTGAGCATTGAGGTGACTGATAACACATTTGGGAGACATTCAAAGTTTCAACTTCTGATGTTTCAATACTTGAGCTAAAAATTCTATGCTAAAGTACTTTGTGTAAAGGTAAAAATATTTCTAGTAGCAGTAAACTAAGCTGGAATGCACATTAAGTAACCTTTTTTAAACAAAATAATTATTTGAACAAATTTCAGGTGTTAAAAAATGTTATGCTAACCACAGACTATGAAAGAATAATGGAATCTGCTTTTAACCTTCACCATTTAGCATTATTTTCTAGGAAGATTATTGCTTGTGAATGATTTTAATTATGTCCATTATTATCCAGATAAATGACAGAAGAGTGTAATGTGTAGAAGCAATAATTAACATGTGTTATCTTGGCTTATTTGGGCAGTTATAAAGAAAAGGCAGATTAATGCATCATATAGGAAATTACTGTAGGTGAGTAGGAGTAAAATTCAGCAATTGGGACATTTGTACAATTACAGCTTATTTTCTAATTAGTATAGGCATCTCTTAATGTTAACCCAATGAGTGAAAATTTAAAATGAATATGTTAAAAACTTGAAGAGAAGAAATGGTTAGCAGCCTTCTGAGAGGCAGGTAAGGGAGTTAAAAATAATCCAGGCTGCTTGGAAGACATAAAAGGACAGTAGCAATAAGAGATATATAGCGTGCCCATTATTTGAAAGGTCAAAGGGAAATCTATGGATAGTTTTAAAAAGCCTGGAACTAATTTCATAGAGTCACTTATGAACACATCAAAAGTATTTAGAATTTTTTTTTTCACATTTGTGTTTTTTGTTCTGAGTTAAATACCAAAAACATATTGTCCGGGAAAAAAAGAATTTGAAAATTAAAAGGACAAAAAAAAATGACAACATGAAAATGAAGTAGCCAACATGAATGGCTGGACTAACTGCTGAGTTTCTCCCTATCAGTGAGGAATTGCAATAAGGACAAGTAAGAGGATAAGAAGCAGCAGAGAAATTTAATTCAGTTTTATTTGACATTGACCTTTGCTGCACAGCATAGTGGGGAAACGACTATTCCAAGGGCACTTTCTGAGAAAATCAGTGGAGCAGTAGCAAAGAGCAATCTCCTAGGAGGAAATAATAGAGCAACTTGAGAAATTCCACAGTAATAAATCACCATGGCCAGATGGTATTCAACTGAGAGTTTCTGAAGGAAATAAAGTATGAAATGGCTCTGCTACAGATGAGAATATGCAATGTATTCAGAAAATCACAACTGTTTTCAAATACTGCAATTTTTCTAATATGGTAGTTTTTCTGTAAGAAATAAAAACAACCAAATTACAATTTATAGTATAGACCAGTGTCTCTCCTGGTGATAATGGAGAAACTATAGAGTCTAATTAAGAATAGCTTCCTTCAACATCAGGATAAGGTAAACCTGCTAAGGTCAAATCACCCACTGAGTCTATAAAGAGAACACTGTTTCTCTCTATCCTATTAAACTTATCTGGAAATGTCAATAAAATACTAGATAGAAGTAAACCAGTAAATGTAATTTATTTGGGAATTACATGAAGCTTTTAACAAGGTCACATGAGACTTCTGGGAAAAATAAATAGGCACAGTCTTTGGGAAGAGAGGCCACAAGAGAAACTTCAGTCATTAATTGTAAAACTTGCTAAGTAATGAAAACAAAGTTTCAGGGGCAATTTCTCTTTTCTTCCCTAACACTGTTACCTCTTCCAGACACATATAGATCACCTTTGGTTTAAAAAAATAATAATAATTTCACTATAGACAAGATGTGGAGTAACAGTAGGGAAGGACACGTGTACATGCTTAGTCGCTTAGTCGTGTCCGACTCTGAGATCTTATGGACTGTAGCCCACCAGGCTACTCTGTTCATGGGATTTTCTAGGCAAGACTACTGGAGTGCTTTGCTATGCCCTTCTCCAGGGGATCTTCCTGACCTAGGGATTGAACCCAGGTCTCCTGTATAGCAGTTGAATTCTTTACCATCTGAGCTAGGAGAGAAATCCAAGAATACTGGAGTGGATAGACTATCCCATCTCCAGTGTATCTTCCAGACCCAGGTATCAAACTAGGGTCTCTTGAATTGCAGGCAGATTCTTCACCAGTTGAGCTACCAGGGAAGCCCATAGGGAAATGTCCTTCCAAATCATGTGCTTCCAAATCAAGAAAAACAAACAAACATATAGTAAGAGACCAACAGGCAAGGGTAAAATAAGCATGTAACAGAATTTTTCCCTAACAAGTGGAAAGCCATAACTAGTTTAAATTTCTTATCATGTTCCATGAAAGCTTCAGATTTTAATGAAAACTAAGAAGTCATAATGAGACTGATTTTTATGTATTTAAATGAGGGCTGTCACCTTCACAGTGGCCACCTTTGCACACTATATATGCTTATTCCAGTAGAATACATATTTACCTTTAATCAATCCATTTCCAAAATTCTCTCTATAGAACTGTCCTCAGAGCCCATAGCATATTGTTCTAAAGTTACCTTATAGGGGCAAACCTCTACCCTTCATGAATAGAGACATATGTCTTTGGAGAAGGATGGAATTTTCTCCCCAAAGCAACCTTAGTCAGCTCAGTTCTACAACCTCAGATTACTTCTGTTTTAGTATGAGGGGACAGATTTACATAAGAAAGAGCAAGGGCATGCATTAGAAGCTTGAAGAAAGTCACAAAAAGGCCTATGGCAACCTCCTAATGCCACTATTTGACAGCTCCAAATGTCAAAAAGTTCTGATACGAAACCGAGTTGCTTCACTATAGGGCTTCCACTTTCTCTTAGAATTGTTCTCTGAAACCACAGAAAGTATCAGCAGACTTTCAAATACTATAGAATGCCAAAAAAATGGCCATTCTCCTTGGCCCAGTAACCTGCTGCCTTCACTTCAGCCTAAATATGTGGCTCCTTTAAATAGTCCTCAAAAAAGCAAGAGTCCCAGAAAAGCATCTACTTCTGCTTTTTGGTGGTGTCAAAGCTTTTGACGTGTGGATCACAACAAACTGTGGAAAATTCTTCAAGAGATGAGAATAACAGATCATCTTACCTGCCTCCTGAGAAATCTGTATACAGATCAAGAATTAACAGTTAGAATTGTAAATGGAACAGACTGGTTCCAAATTGGGAAAGGAGTACATCAAGACTGTATACTGTCACCCTGCTTATTTAACTTATATGCAGAGTACATCATGTGAAATGCTGGGCTGCATGAAGTACAAGCTGGAATCAAGATTGCCGGGAGAAATAACAATAACCTCAGATATGCAGATGATACCACTCTTATAGCAGAAACCGAAGAGGAACTAAAGAGCCTCTTGATGAAAGTGAAAGAGGAGAGTGAAAAAGTTGGCTTAAAGCTCAACACCCAGAAAACTAAGATCATGGTATCCGGTCCCATCATTTCATGGCAAATACATGGGGAAACAATGGAAACAGTGAGAGACTTTATTTTTTTGGGCTTCAAAATCACTGCAGATGGTGATTGCAGCCATGAAATTAAAAGACACTTGTTCCTTGGAAAAAAAGCTATGACCAACCTAGACAGCATATTAAAAAGCAGAGACATTACTTTGCCAACAAAGGTCCGTTTAGTCAAAGCTCTGGTTTTTCCAGTAGTCATGCATGGATGTGAGAGTTGGACTATAAAGAAAGCTGAGTGCTGAATAATTGATCCTTTTGAACTGTGGTGTTGGAGAAGACTCTTGAGAGTCCCTTGGACTACAAGGAGATCCAACCAGTCCATCCTAAAGGAAATCAGTCCTGAATATTCATTGGAAGGACTAACACTAAAGCTGAAAATTCAACACTTTGGCCACCTGATGTGAAGAACTGACTCATTTGAAAAACTCCTGATGATGGGAAAGATTGAAGGCTGGAAGAGAAGGGAATGACAGAGGATGAGATGGTTGGATGGCATCACTGACTCAATGGACATGAGTTTGAGTAAGCTCTTGGAGTTGGCGATGGATAGGGAAGGCTGGTGTGCTGCAGTCCATGGGGTCGCAAAGAGTCGGACACGACTGAGTGACTGAACTGAACTAAATGGTCCTCCTATGGCACCATTTCTTGTCCCTTCAATGTTCTGGCCACTCACCACTCACTGAATTATAGGTGGTTCTGTGTCCCATCTTATTCCAATCTTTCTCTCAGTTTAAAAAAGCAGTTTCCATTCCTTAAAGGAAATACAGGAACATAAAACAAAAGTTTTAATTTTTTCACATTTAACACTTTCTGGAGATATCTGCTGCTAATCCATCATTGCTTTTATTTTCAGGTTTTTATTTTTTTCTTCCCCCAAGGAATACATTTTGCCTAGTCTGAAGATCTAAATATTAATATTGTTTGTTAATGCAATCCCTCAGATTTTCTTACCTGCTTCAGCACCTACTTTGTGCCTACAATGTACACATGTAAGTGTAAAATCAAAACCTCAAAGATTTTCCTCTCAAGTCCTAGTGTTAAGCAATATCACACCCTTCAATGTTTTGAAGTTGGTTTTAGGGCTTAAAAATCAGAACTCTGTATATTTACCTCCATTACATTTCACCTGGTCAGATTTAGTCTCTAGTTTCAGCCAATAATGTGAGTTCGCATTCTGATGTATTAGTGATTCCAAGAACCTCTGCGTCACAAATTTAATCAGCGTATGATGCAAGTACTCCTTCAAATAACTGTTTAAAAGAATGACAGAGCAGGATAGAGAAAGAATGATGTGATACATCAGCATGGGCCTTCCTACGTGTTGATACTAACCTATTATCAACTTCCTATGAGGTTTGTTTAATTAAACATGAATTAATTATTAAGTCATTTGTTTTATCTTTACTTACAGACATACATTCTTACATACTCATACTCTGGTTCTTTATGAAAAAGATGTCTTTGAAAATCTGTAAGTTAAATCACATTTTAAATATCAACAAAATTCAATATTTTAATGATTTCTGTAATGAGAAAAAAACTATTCCTGATGTGAATAATATTTTAGTAATGCTATTTTATTTTAACTGAGTATTGGTGTGTAGCTTTTATGAGTGAGGAGTGGTAAAATCAGAATAGTGATTAGCAGGAGCTAGATTCCAGGAGATTTTGTACAGAAAAGATAAACCTATACTTTGAGGGGAAAAAAAGGGAAAAATAATTTGTTATTGCGGATCTGTGTCTTGGAAAAACATTAAACCTTTTTAATTTGTAAAGACTGAATTAAAAAAGGAAGTATCAAAATATAATATTTACTTGTTCAAATATATACTGTTTAAGTAAACCTTGAACTTTTTTTAGTGACAGTAAACAGAATGAAGGGCAACAAAGGATGGAAGGAGTCTTAAGTCATGTTAATGCTACTGAATTAGGGAAACAGAATAACTGCATACCATTAGCAACATTCATTTCTGACTGTAGTCTACTACTTGTTAATGCATTCATTGCTTCTTTGCTTATAAAATACATATAGTTATTACCTAAAAGATAAATGGATACCCTATACTTTAACATTTTTGCCACCAATATGTTAAACAACCTTCATACTTGAAAAAGAAAAAAGTTGCAATTATTGAAGCACAGCTGAATGGCCCCAGAGCACACAGACTCCATTAAATTTGCTTACATCTAATTACTCCTGCCTAAGGCAGGTGACAAATTTATTCTTGTAAAATCTTTCTTTATCCAGTACCCAAAAAATAAAATGAAATAAAATCAGTCATTTTCAATCTAATCACTATCTAAAACTATTTGTAGCATAGCATTTGCTCTTTAAGACCTTATAAAGATAGGCTTTGTGCAATAATCATTATAATTCTATTTTTAATTGCTTAATACAAACATTTTCTCCCAGAAAAACTGGTGTAAGTCAATTATGAAATCATCTATTATCTTTCAAATTAAACCATTTGAGTCACTTTAAAACACTGCTATTTTGAAACTGTGATACTATTCTAGTATCCCAAATCATAACTATATCACATCTGAAATACCTGAAATATCTTTAACAAAGCAGATAAAAATGTGAGATTAAAAGTATAATACAAGAAGTCAAAAAGTCCCAAGATTTAACCACAATTTAGACACTGACTTTTCTGAACCTGTCAAAAAAGAAAAATATATCTCCTAGCTCCACTGAAAACCACAGGCTTAACTGTCTTGCCTATATTCCATCTGCTGCATGGAAAACTTCCAGTGATTTTTAGAGGTGGAGATAGAGAGGTGGATTGGATTTATGTTGCAGCACAATTATACAACATCTAAGTCTCTCTTTTTGCATAACAAGAAAATAAAACTGTAAAGGAAATATATGAAAAACAAGCAAGCAAGCAAGCTAGTTACTTACAAAAGGAGAAACTCAAATTATCCATAAACATGTGTTGACTTTCATATGTTAAACCAAAAGAAAGACAACCTGAGCTCAAGAAAAAAAATTTTTTCAAATACCTACAAATCTTGAATAGGTATTGAAGACGTATTTCACCAGAACAAATTAAGGAAAAAAAAAAACAGTTAAGAGAAGGGAAGTTGTAACATAAAATAACTGGTATCAAGAACCAAAACCCATTGAAACATGTTAATTATCATATGTCTAATCAATCGCCAGCCCAGGATTGATTCTTGGGGCTGGTGCATCGAGATTTCCCGGGGGGGGTGGGAGGGAGGAGGGAGGGGGGAGAGGGGGGAGGGAGGGGTTTCTGGAAGGGGAGCATATGTAAACCCATGGTGATATCACGGCATTGTATGGCAAAAACAATAAAAGGGAGAAAAAAAAAAGAAAATAATGACTGTTAGACTTGAGATGAGCAAATATGTTGTTATTAAACAAAAATAGCAATTGAAAAAAAAAAAAGAACCAAAACCCAGTCAGATATACAATTGTGTCAAAGAAGTTCTATATATCATATCATAAAATGCAAATGTTGATTCTAGAAAACACTGAGGCCAAGAGGAGAAGGTGGGTGTCAGAGAATGAGACAGATGGCATCACTGACTCAATGGACACAAGTTTGAGCAAACTCCTCCGGGAGATAGTGAAGGACAGGGAAGCCTGGTGTGTTGTAGTTGATGGGGTCACAAAGAGTTGGACCCAGCTTAGCGACTGGACAACAACATCAACATATATGCACTGCAGGCAGATTCTCTCCTGTCTGAGCCACCAGGAAAGCCCCTAGGCACGTGTGTGTGTGTGTGTATATGTATACATATATAATAACGATATACAATGTGTGTTCAAACTTCAGGGAGTAGAAACTGGGGAAGAAATATTGGAAAAAGTAAAGGATGTATACCAAACATATACAGGCAAAGGATTCAAGTTCTTTTAAATTAGAAGAAATAAGAATTGAATGAAGGTAACTTTTCAACACGAGAATCAGTAGCATTCTCCCAGGACAATGCTTTCTAGGCAGGATTCTGAGTTTCAAATCCCCTCAAAGATACCTAGTTACCAGTAAAATTGTCTGACTAGAGTGAAATCCCTTCAGGTATCTCTAGACTGGAATTGGTAAACATTTTCTACAAGCCAAACAGTAAACATTTTGGGTTTTGTGGGCCATATAGTCTCTTTTGCAATTATTGAACCCTTACATTGTAACAAGAAAGCATCCACAGACAATATGTAAACAAATGAGCATGGCTATACTCTAATAAAACTTTTTTTTCTATTCATCTTTATTTCCAGCTTATAAAACAGAACATATAAGGCCCATCATGTTAAACATATTACTGAAAAAAACACAGCAAGCCATTTTGAATCAAAGGCCAATCCTTTGTATCACTGGGATATAAGGATCCAAAATAGGACTGTTTCTGGCCTGTCTATGGGCTAGTCGCTTAAATTCCTTATATTGATTAGGAAGGACTGAAAAAGTTTTATTGCATTTTTTATATTAATATTTAAAAGATTATAAGCTGAAAAATGATTCTGAAAAGATGAAAGCTAATTATAATGAAAGCTAATGAATCCCTCTTAGAACAATGTGAAACATTAAAATATCCCACAGAGCAAAAGACAGAAATTTTTTTAAAAACCTTGAAAACTAGTTAACATCAAATGGACAAAATGAACATGAATAAGAAGAAAAATTAAGAAATTACTTATTGACTCACCAATCTTACAGAGAATCTCTCAGACAACAGAAAAAGAGGAGACACTGCTAAGTTTTATGAGGCCTGGGTAACCTTATTACCTGTATATGTCATTACTAGGAAAGAAAATTATATCCTTCTTTTCAACATGCATGTAAAATTCCTAAACAGAGTATGAGCAAACTGAATCAAGCAATAAAGAAAGGGACAATTCATTATGGAGTGTTAAATGGCAATAAAAAGACATCAAATACTGATCCAGGCTATAATATAGATAAACCTTGAAAATACTATTTCAGATGATGGAAGCCAGCCATGAAAGACAACATACTGTAGGATTCCATTCATAGGAAATGCCCAGAATAGCAAATATATAAATACATAAAAATGGGAATATACTGTGAATATACTAAAAATTGTACACTTTAAATGGGTGAACTGCATGGCATGTTAATTATATTTCCATAAAACTGTTACATATAGTGTACAGTATATAATAGTTGTACGCTCAGACAAAAGATACAAAACTTTTAAGAGATAAGAAGTGAAATTCAGGAGAGCACATGTAAAAAATTATTTTTAACTGTTTTCAACAATTATAGTGATGGTAGGGGTATTAGCATTGTGATTCTGAAACTGTTTCACACATTGCTAAAATTTCAATACCCATATTCGTTAACATGCTGAAAGTCAACACGAGTTTCTTGGAGCAGAACAGATAATACTCGTACACAGTAAGTAGATAACACCATTCTGGTTCTTCTTGGTGCCAGCTCTTTAAACAGAAGCATGATGAGAATGAGATACAATCTTTGAAGCAGTTGCATCCTCTGTGGGTAAGGTATAAAGCTTCATATTTACTTAGGAAAAAGGGGACAGTTGTTTCCCCTCTCCTTCTGAGAGATTCTTTGGAAAAGTAAAAGCAAAGACTTGTGTCTTCATTTTGTAACGTAAAAAAAAATCTCTGGGGAAGAATAAAACTAGTGTCTCCAGTTTTACAACCCAGGCGATGTCTCCAAGGTCCAGGTCTCATCCCTCCACCCTTGAAATGTAAACATCGACCTCCAGAGAAGTAAGTCTCTCTTGAGTCTTCTCTGTCTATTCCCTCATACATTAAATTCTAATGCTTGCTTTTAACTGAGGCCCCAAGTTGCTGTAAAATTTGCTCAGAAAGCCTTAATTGTGCAGAAACATAAACACATTTTCTCTACAACCCTACTTATATGATATGGTACAAAATAAATGAGAAACTGAGTTAAACCAAAAGACTGGATTGTCAACTCAGATTCAAACAAATCTGAGACCTTATTCAGCACCAATCTTTACTGATAATTTAAATAACAGAAGTAAACAAAGAACACAGCAAATCAAGCAAAGGTCAAGGACCATCAGAACAACTCTCCATGTCCTTCACTGTCATACTGATTATACTCTTGCACAGGAGGGCATAAAGAGTCAATTAGAATTAGAGCACCATTCTTCATGTATTGTCCATCAAAATCGACTTTCTTTCGCGTACATTCACTTTCACTGTGACCAGGGTGGTATTACCAGAGACATTACTGTTCAATTAAACTGTGGATTCCATCTAGTTTGAGGATTTACCTGTATCCCAGCATCACAGTCTAGGTTTTAGCAGCCATTGGTTTCCAGATATCATTGTGCAACATACTCTCTTCAGGTCAATATAGTGTTATTCCTTTATCTGTCCAATCTCTACCAATGCACCATGAAAAGACAAATCTCATTTATATTTGTGGTACTTGGGCCATTAGAAAACAAGCATAAAGGTCACATGTTCAGTAACGTCCTACTATAATCTATGCTAATGGTAGTATGCTAATTGTCATTCTTAGCTTGGTTTCTGATACTCCTGATTGCTGATCTTTAAACATAGCAACTTCCAAAATGATTAGAATATTCCATAGTCTCCTCTGGGTAAGTATTTAGGCCCTCTTCCAATACTGTTGACTGACACAATGTTTCATGAAAGTAAATACTCTTAGTCCAGTTATTTAGAGCTCTGTTGTCCCTCCAGGGACATTTCTAGATGTAGTCAGTCTCCTGGAAAAGAGCTCCCTCTAGTGCCTATATTTGGACTAGCATGTGCTTTTCATCATGATAAACTTTCAGGAATATTAGTAGTTTGGTCTAATATAGAACCGAAAGTTAGGATCAAAAATCCATACAGAACATCTAGCACAGTAGAGGAGATGGTAATCAAGCCACAACGCGTGTTATTACCATGGTACATTAGTGATATTTGTATAGTTTAGAAAAATGGTTTGTACACCAAATGTAAATTTAATGAGATTACCAATTAGTATATTATACCAAACACAGCTCTGCCTGGCTGTCACAGGTTTTCCATAAATGTACTTCACATAACTCCAGAGAAGTGTTATCAGTAATATCAATTCATCGTATCTCTAGTAAGTCCATCTCTCTCAAGAGTGGTGTTCCAATTTCCTTTAATGAAGTCCATTCAGTCCAGTTCAGTCACTCAGTTGTGTCCGATTTCTGTGACCCCATGGACGGCAGCTTGCCAGGCCTTCCTGTACATTACCAACTCCTGGCGATTGCTCAAAGTCATGTCCATCGAGTCAATGAAGCCATCCAACCATCACATCCTCTATTGTTCCCTTCTCCTCCTGCCTTCAATCTTTCCCAGCTTCAGGGTCTTTTCCAATGAGTCAGTTCTTCCCATTGGGTGGCCAAAGTATTGGAGCTTTAGCTTCAGCATCAGTCTCTTCAGTGAATATTGAGGACCGATTTCCTTTAGGATGGACTGGTTGGATTTCCTTGCAGCCCAAGGACTCTCAAGAGTCTTCCCCAACACCATAGGTCAAAAGCATCAATTCTTTGGGTCTCAGCTTTCTTTATGGTCCAACTCTCACATCCATATTTGACTACTGGAAAAACCTAGATGGACCTTTGTTGGCAAAGTAATGTCTCTGCTTTTCAATATGCTGTCTAGGTTGGTCATAGCTTTTGTTCCAAGGAGCAAGCATCTTTTAATTTCATGGCTGCAGTCATCATGTGCAGTGATTTTGGGGTTGACACTGTAGTGAGTCTGCAGTGATTTAAATGAAGTCCATTACATTCACATATTCTGTATTTGAAGGACTAGATCAGGCTATAGTATTAGTTGCTCAGTCATGTCCGACTTTGTGACTCCCATGGACTGTGGCCCACCAGGCATCTCTGTTCATTGAATTCTTAGGCAAGAATATTGGAGTGGGTTGATGTTTCCTTCTCTAAGATCAAGCTATGACAGGCAGTAAAAATCTGCTTTCCATTATATGTAGGTAGGTGTCTTAGTAACATACTGTTTTGTTTTATGCCCACAAAAGAATGCAAAAGCTCTACTGTTCAGAATTTTTCACCTACATAATTCATTAGTAATTATCATCAGAAAAATGATTGGAATGGTAACTATAGACAATGAATCAATAACTGAGTGGTAACTATAGTAAATAAACTACCCCTACACTGAACCATCAACTGGAACTTTGTCATTCTGTTGCTTCCGATTGCCCAGGTAAAATCTTCAGGTAGAACTCATACATCAGCAACTTACATTCTCTGTGAAAAAGAGGTCCAGAGTTTCCTCTCAACATAAATAGTCAGTATTACATGTGAGAGGGATGCCTTAAGTGTTATTCTCTAGCTCAGAGGGACTGGCATGGAGGTCACATGACTGCACTCTGCTAGAATTGTAATCTACTTATAAGTGCTTTCCCATCTCCTCTGATACCCTCCATTTCCATTTACAACCTGTTTTGACCCATACCCTTTCCCTTATGATTGGCCTTTCTGGCTCAGTAGATGTATTATAAAACCATGGGGGCAATAAGAACAGCAGCCTTGTTAACACTTCTCCTTGGACTCACTCCAAGGTTGATGTTACAGATTTTGACTGATAAAGAATCACAGGACACATGGCCCTGTGTTTAGACATAAGCCTTAATTTACCTCCGTGGATGAAACTATGACATATTCCCAAGAGTCTTTAAGGATAGGCACTGTCAAGTTCAGTAGTATTAATATCGTGTTTTCTGCACTGATAACATTTTCTTTTGGTACATGTAACTTTAAGCTCAGGCCTGGGACCAAGAGATCAAGCAAAACAAAAGAAAAACCTTGTAAAATGGGAAAAACAGATGGTGTATACTTAAATTGTCCCCAATCACTTCATTCTTACCTTCCAATCCCAGAAGCATTCCTAGTAGAATCTTGGCATTACTTGCTACCATAGTCAATGTTAGCATAAAGTAATTTAATTAAGCTAATCATTAAATCCTTCTTTTCCTTTCTGGCCATTTTGATTAACTAGTGCATCAATGTCCCCTTTCAGTCTTCAATTACATTGCTGCTCTAGGGATGTTAAAAAATGTAGATGCCTGTGAGATATTTCTTGTCCATTTCTGTGTATTTATAGCAGTGAAATGTATAGAATGGTCAGATTATACTGAAGTGGGCCAAAGGATGGGGAATTGGCTGCTCCAAACTTTAACCATCCTTCCCAATGTTGCCTAAGTTAAATCCGGCTTAGTGTTAAACAGGTACCATCCCAGTTAACACTCATTTGCAGCCTCTTGGGGCTTTTGGTAAAGGTCCAATATAGTCTACTTGCCAGCTAATATTCCAGTCTTGGCTTTGGGAAATTTTATTCACTGCCATGTTTGTTTTCATTTTTTAAAATTGGCTTTAAAATAAAATACACTAATTTTAAATTTCAGTAAATATATACAGGCATGAAGCATCAACATAATTACACAGAATATTTTCACCACTCTAAAAAAGTTAATGAGAAAAGTTGGATGCTGTCATTTTCCCACTCTGCAGTCAGTCCTTTCTCCAATTCCCAGCATGTGGCATCCAGTTACTTACCATGTATCTATAATTTTCTATTTTAAAAATGTCACATACAGAGAATTATATAATATGAGCTTACTTGTATCTCAAATCTCTCAAATACTTTCTTCTTTGATTAGTGGGTTAATAGAAGCATGTTGATTAATTTCAAAATGTAGGGTGGGGATTCTCCAGATACATCTTTGTTAATTTTGTATATTTGGAGAACACACACATATCTTTTCTCCTATCTTTTCATTTCCTTCCTTTTTGCCTCCTTTCTTTTGAATGGCTTGGAAGCTTTTTTTTTAATCATGCAACGTAACTAAGTTGGAAGATCTGTTATTTCCCCCTGAATAGTTTCTTCACTTACCAAGAGCAAGGTTTTCATGACCTACTCACATGACATCATCATTTATGCCAATAGATCTGTGTTCAACTTACTGAATTTTAAAAAATCAGACATATTTATGCAATCAAAATCCAAATTCATATTTAGATCATTGCCAGTATCTCCTTAGTTAATACTTGCCCTCCTGGAGATAACAGCTCTCCAGATTCTTAACACTGTAGATTCATTCATTTCTATTCTTGAATATTATATGGTTGAATCATACAGAATATGCTCTATATATGTGTGTGCATGTTAGTCGTTCACTTGTGTCTGACTCTTTGTGACTCTATAGACTGTAGCCTGCCAGGCTCCTCTGTCCATAGAATTCTCCAAGCAATTCCCTTGGAATTGCCATTCCCTTCTCCAGGGGATCTCCCTGACCCAGCGACTGAACTGGGTCTCCCACATTGTAGGCACATTCCTTATCATTTGAGCCACCAGGGAAGTCCCAATATTACATATACACATACCAAAAAAAGATGATCAGCATCACTCCAGTGGTATCTCTGGGAAAGGGAATGATTGGCAAGAGAAGTCGATAGAAAATACAACAAATTTTTTCTGTATCATGAAAATTTACCATATATGGCAAGAATGTTTTCATGTAATACTCATACAATTAAAAAAAATATTTCCAAATGTCATGATTGTTCTGAAATCCAATATGGAAATAGTGTTTAAATAAGTCTAAAAACCAGAAATGTCAATAAATACTAAGTCATTAATATGAAAATTTCATGAATTCACTCACACCTGTAAGACACTGAGGTTATGTTAACACAATTATTAGAAATATGTTTCTAAACATCCATATAGAGCCAACCTCATATAAGACCATTTCATAATTTTATGGCCACAAAACTTTGCTGACACTTTCTCCACATGGAAAGGTCCTACTGTCCCATTTTTTTTTTGCTTAAAACTTTTTCTGAAAATTAAAGTGTGTGTGTGTGTTAGGGGATGGGGGAAGCCTGAAAACCTATACTGCATCATTTACATCTGTGTCTTTAGAAGGAATGTGCCATGCAGTAAATCTTTCTTGAATAGTGTTCTTGAGAATAATTGCTGTCTCTGTACACCTATAGGCAATCAATAGAAACTGTGTGCTATAAATGTTAAAATCAGATCTATACTTTCGTCATTGGAATGCCAAGGACAAAATCAACTTGGTTTTATACTTTACCCAAAAGTTTAATACCATTAGTCACCATCTCCAACCTTTACACAGAGGCACACACACATACACACACACAAATGAAAAATAATATCAGTCACAGTACGGTCATATTCTATAGCTCTGTTTTTCTAACAGGGCAGGTTCTCTCAGGGTTATACTCTATTCTATTTTCTAGCAGTATTAGGGGTATATGTACTGTCCAGTGAAGTGTCACATGAACTTCAATATGGAACTATGCAACCTTAGAAAATCTGCAAGTGAGCAACAAAGAAAGTGAGAGCATACTCCGTGTACATTCATAGGGAAACTCGAGACAAATATATCTGTAGTGAGAATTTCAATCAAAAGAGTTGCTGAGCAACATTTTCTCAAAAATGAGAACACAAAACCACCTCATTTTTTTTTTTTTAACAGCTAAGGAGATCAACTGCATGCTCTCTAAATAAGGCTTTCCACTAGATAACACCTTGATTTCCACAAGAAGAGAGTAGCTTGGTGTTTACCAAGAAGAAATACTATGGAATCTTCCTTTTAACGCTGTTTAAAATGTGAATTTATTTGTAACATCTTCCACAGCTTGAGACCTTGTTATTTCAGAGATCAGTAAGGTATATACTATCAAACGAGGTACATGATTTAGGCTTTGAGAACCCTGAGGCTCCAGGGCATTTACTGTAATAGGTTAATGAAATAAATGATCTGGGCTCAAACCCCATGGTTTCTTGAAAATGAATATAATTATAAAAATTCAAAACAACAAATTAAATGTGTTCACATGTACTATCCATATTTGAATCAGATTACCACCTGCCTGCTGTGTCTATGGTAACTGATCAAATGACACTGTCTCAAACATGAATTTCTCATTGTCTTCAACAAAAATCCACTACCCAGCTTATTTCTGATACCAGAGAGTCAATCATTCTATTGATACTTAGCATTATTCAAGGTGTGTTAAAAAAAAAAGATAAAAATAGCACATGTTGTGCCAAATACAGATTTTAAAAAGCTTCAAAAAATTATCAATCTATCCTTTTTATTTCCTATGAATCTGAATTCCATATCTTATAAAAGGAACTTAAACTGAAGGAATATAATATAATACCAGTTTAGAAGCAGTTATCTATTTAGGGACAGAAAAGAAATCCAAAAAAGAAAAAAAAACTCATTATTAATCACTTTGGTAAATAATCAAAAGCCCATTCTACAACTTCCCTTTACTCAATTCCTTTAGCTTATAGCTCCACGTTTTTATATTCTAAGTCAATCTTCCTTTTCAGTTGTAACTGTTTATTAGTGAGCTCAGATTATCTGAGTGGTAACAGGCAGCTCCCTTGAAAGTCCGGCTACGTACCTAGAGCTGCTACTTTGATGATGATTGCTTGAATGTTAGATGATATCATCTCTTGGAGCAAATCTTCCTGGTTTCTCTGCCAAAGGTAAGCTAAAGGCTGGAGATTAAGCCTTTTACACCTATAAAATAATTTAAAAAAATCACATATCTTCTTAATGTTCTATATTTAGATCCACAGCAATTACTTTGATTTTAAACATACCGCTCCTCTCCAGGATTTTAGCATATAAAATACTTTAAAAAGCATGTTTTGCATAATGAAGTTTATGTATACAACATAAACATATTTAATTTCCATAATCTATTCCTAAACAGATAAAAATGAAATCTCCAGGCAGATTAGAAATATTAATTTTAGTAAGACTCTAAGTTTAGAAATCTATGCAAAAAAGCTTCCAAATGCTAATGGATGATTATTCTTGTTTTTAGAACTTCCTTAGGAGTCAAAATTGCAAAGTTCATGCAAAATAGGCAAATAAATTTATCCTAATAAAATAATCATATTAATTAGGATAAATTTATATCTTAATAAATAGGAAATAATCATATCTTAATAAAATAATCATATACTGATTAAATTTATAATATCTATGGTTATATGAACTACTCTTATCTAACTTTGAAATTTTTTTAAAGAATTTGAGGGAGTAGAGATAAATTAGAAGTATGAGAGTTAACAGATAAAAATTATCTATTATATATACAAAATAGACAAACAACAAGGGTGTGCTGTATAGTACAGGGGATTTGAACTATATTCAATATTTTATAATAATCTATAATGGAAAATAATCTGGAAAAAATATATGACTTTGCTATACACTGAAACTTTGCTATACATACTTTGTTATATACTTTG
>ML661889.1:3220171-3265476 GCA_007570785.1 Antilocapra americana | reverse complement strand
GAGAACCCAACATGGGAGACAACAAAAGGAACGCAGATGTATAGAATAGACTTGTGGACTTTGTGGATGAGGGTAAGGGTGGGATGATATGGGAGAAGGGCATTGAAGCATGTTAATTGTCATGTGTCTAATCAATCGCCAGCCCAGGATTGATGCTCGGGACTGGTGCAGCGAGATTTCCCGGGGGGGAGGGAGGAGGGAGGAAGGTTCCGGAGGGGAAGCATATGTAAACCCATGGTGATATCATGACAATGTATGGCAAAAACAATAAAAAAAAAAAAAAGAGAGAAAAGGTGAAAAGATATTTTAATAAAAACAAGCAAAAAGAATTAAGAATAAGCATAACTATAATGACAGCAATAAAAAAAAAGATTTCAAGTCTGAGTGAAAAGAAACAAAACAGTAATAACAAAAAAGTGCATACACTGAGCACCTAACATGCTGCAGGTAATTTTACATTATGGTGCTGGAAGAATTTGGATTTTGGAGTCCAGACAAATCTGAGTTTGAAACCTCTTCCTAAACTCATTAGCTGCATGACTTTAACAAGTCAGAGCTAAGCTTTAGTTTTCTAGTTCATATAAAGGAACAAAACTATTTCTTTCCAAAGTTCTTGAGAAGATTACAATATTAGAAAGTGAAGCCGGCCTTTATTCTTGTTTTCTTCACATTCTACATCTAATCTACCACAATGCAGAATACAATCACTCCTCACCAGTACCACTGGTGAGTTGATGGCTGGAGCCACCACTATCTTTTGGCATACAGGATCCTAGTTCCTGGACTAGGGACTGAACCCACACCCCCTGCAGTGGAAGCACAGAGTCTTCACCACTGGGCTGCCAGAGAAGTTTCCATTCTTGGCCTTTTAAAATAATTTCAATACAAGTCAGTGTGATCCTTTTAAAACATAAATGGAGCACAGGATTCCTCTGCTCTAAACTCTCCCTTGTCACTCCTAGTAAATAAGCCCTGCAGGGATCCCACCCTGATGGTCTGCTCACTCTTGGCTAACATACTTGCCATGTTCCCTACCTTCCTCCCTTGCTTCATGCCTTTAGTTAGATATAACTTCCTCAGGGAGGATTAAAGTTAATATAGATTAATTGATCATCAATTAAAAGTAATACAGATAAAAATGTTGTAAAATGGCTGGATAAAATAGGTATTCAATAAATGGTAGAGACAAATGATTCACTCAAGTTACACTGTAAGTGGCTGAGCTCAAATTTCAAGTAAAAAATATAACTCTAAGTTCCACCGTCCCTAGTGATAGTAAGGTTTCCTGGATGACTACTCCAGCATACGTGGAACTCTCTGTCTTGCAAAAAATCCCAATACTTATTAAATGTACCACATATTTGGTCATTTACTTATACATGGTCTTAAGAAATATTAATACCACTTTTTTTTTTCTTGCACATATACCTTGACTTTCAAAGAAATCAAGATCTTCCTTAATGTTGAGACTGTTTTATATAATTTTCCTTTGTAAAATGTCCTGAGCATCTAAATCAATGCTGAGACAATGCTGAGGCAGGTAATAAACATAAAATAATAAAACTGTAACTACCCACCTAACACAAGCATTATAGCTTTTGCTGTCCTATCACCAATATTTAATGTCTACTAACCAAATTTTTCTCTCCACATTTTTGAGGTAAAGATTTTTTGGTTGTTGTTTTGAAGAAAATTTTATTCCTTCCTGGCCTTACTGGAAAATCCTTGGCTGTTTCTTTGGTATCCCTGATCTTTTGAGTATTTTTAGACTTAAGTCGCATTTCTTTGGGGTCTTCCCTGGTGGTGCAGTGGTAAAGAATCTGCCTGCCAATGCAGCAGATTTGGGTTTGATCCCTGGGTGGGGAAGATGCCCTGGAGAAGGTAATGGCAACCCACTCCAGTATTCTTGCCTGGAGAATCCCATGGACAGAGGAGACTGGTGAGCTACAGCCCATGGGGATGCAAAAGAGTTGGACATGAGGAGCCTGGTAGGCTACAGTACATGGGGTTGCAAAGAGTCGGACACGACTGAGTGACTTCACTTCACTTCACTAGCAACTAAATGACAATGTATTTCTTTACCTATTTAAATTCTTTAACAGTATAAAATATCATGGTTGAAATGTTTCCTCTGTAAATCACTACTGTATTTGAGGTTGTGACATCTATTAAACTCTTTATATATTGAAAATATAATGAAGAAATTACAAATTGGAGATTGGCTAATTCAAAACTGAGTTTATAGACCAATGGCTCCCAATAAAGAAAGTTAAGTCCTTTTCCAAGAACTGAGTTTGAAGGACCAAAGAAAATATTTCTTAATATATTTTTTCCTTTAAAATATTACTACATTACTTCTATTTGCTCCTGATATTTATTACAAATGATAATGAGTTAAAAATATTAAAAAGTTGCACTATTTCAAATAAGGGAAATTTGAGAATAATATTTCAAAGAAACCTTTGCTTCAATTTTTATTATAATTTTTCCTTATGGTAAGTAAGTAAGTTTTCTCATGCATAGATATAAAGATAGAAAAGAAAGTAAAAGTGCAACTTTTGCTACTTAGGGCAATACATTTAGTTTCATGGGACACGTGGTGTCTGACTCTGCGATCCCATTGACCATAGCCCACCCTGCTCCTCTGTCCATGGGACATGTAGAATACTATATCTATTTGGGTACAATTATTTATTTTTCATTATTCACAATCTTAAATTATCACATTTAGAAAATATAAAACAAATTAATGTTCTCTTACACATTTTCTACTCGAACACGCTGATAATCAGAGAGTATAGCACCCACTGATATTCCCTCTACTTCTTCTTTTTCCTGAAAATAAAGCAAAACATGTTTAAAGATATAAATAAACATGTGGCTCTGTATCATGTTCTGAAAATTATAAATGAATTATTTCATTCAGAAGGATTGATTCCAGGACCCCACTGTGGATACCAAAATCCTAGGACGCTCAAGTCTTTTATATAAAATGGTGCAGCGTTTAGATATAACACTGTCTAAACAGAGAATACCTTAATAAAACAATGTACATGTCATGTAATAGTTATAAATACAACGACTAGATTAGCTAAGCAGACATCACAAGCTTAATTGTTGCTTAGATCACTGTTTTCCATAATTTTGTCAATATGAAGCACAACTGCAAGACTGCTGGGGAGCTAGTCCAGGCAGCTATCTGACCTACCTCACCAACTGTAACAATAGAGAGTGTAAAAATGTTAGCTGCTCAGTCATGTCCAGAGTCTTTGTGACCCCATGGATTATAGCCCACCAAGCTCCTCTGTCCATGTGATTCTCCAGGCAAGAATACTGGAGCGAGTTGCCATTTGCTTCGCCAGGGCATCTTCCTGACCGAGGGATTGAACCCAAGTCTCTCACATTAAAGGCAGATTCTTTACTCTCTGAGCCAACAGGGAAGGGTACAATAGAGAGGTCACTTGCAAAAACAGACACACACACACATAAACTGGTACAAAACATAGCTTCATTATTACTATTTGTACACCTAACTTGTATGCTCAAAAAGGACAAATATATCAATATATCAGCACTCTTGTTTAAGAATCCAATGTCTGATTACAGAGGGTCAAACGTGCTCTCAAAATATATTTTTAAATTCTGGAGACCAGAAAAAGAAGAAATCGTAATATTGCTTAATTCTGAATAGTAATTCATTTTTGCTATTTTATTTCTAACTTTATATTTCTTCAAACATTTTTACAATGTATTTATCTTTTCAATTAGGGAGAAATTTATTAAAACCCATATATGCATATATGTACTCATCCTATGAGCTGGTAAGCTGGCAGACAAAATTATTCATGTGTTTATTATGCAGCAATTTATAAAGGCCTATTGTGTGACAGGTCCTACACCAGGAAGGCTGAAACACATTTGAAAAAAGCAAAGATGTTAACCTTAAGAAATTCAAATCAAGTGGTGAGGGACGCAGGAGAATGGACACACTGAGAAATTAAGTAAAATAAGTGACATAAGTCCATACAGAGTATAATGGAACACAAGGAAAAGATTCTGGGGGGATGAGATCAGAAAATATTTTTTAAAAAATGTAATTGAAAGAGATCCATGTATCCCAATGTTCGTTGCAGCACTTTTTACAATAGCTAGGATATGGAAACAACTTAAATGCCCATCGACAGATGAATGGATACAGAAATTGTGGTACATATATACAGTGGAATATTACTTAACTATAAAAAAGAATGCATTTGAATCAATCTTAATGAGGTTGAATGAATGTAGAGCCTATTATATAGAGTGAAGTAAGTTAGCAAGAGAAAGACAAATATTGTATATTAATGCATGTATATGGAATCTAGAAAGAAGTACTGATGAATCCATTTTCAGGGAAACAATGGAGATGCAGA
The DNA here is from genome assembly GCA_007570785.1 of Antilocapra americana. NCBI lineage: Eukaryota > Metazoa > Chordata > Mammalia > Artiodactyla > Antilocapridae > Antilocapra > Antilocapra americana. The sequence goes on along the minus strand of ML661889.1, from coordinate 3,261,064 downwards.
TATAGAGAACAGACTTGTGGACACAGTGAGGGAAGGAGAGGGTGGGACAAATTGATAGAAAACTATGGAAACATATACAAAACTATATGTTTAAAACTATATGTTTTAAATAGACAGCAAGTGGGAATTTTCTGTGTGACACAGGAAGCTCAACCCAGTGATCTGTGACAACCTTAGAGGGGTGAGATAAGGTGGGAGATTGGAGGGGAATTCAGGAGGGAGGGGACCTATGTATATCTGTGGCTGAGTCAAGTTGATGTATGGCAGAAACCGACATAATACTGTAAAGCAATTATCCTCCAAAAAAAAATTATATTCTAAACATGAAACAGTCAGAAATGTTGATTCTTTGCCCTTTCTGATCATAAGGAAATAGATAACAGCTTCTACTGTCTTCCTCCTTCAAATAGGATTTGTGTACAAAATCGACCAAATTTTCTTCTTCAAAGAAACAAACCTGGTTCTAAAAAGAAATGTATCTAATTTATCAGCTAACAAATCGACATACACCTATTTATCTCCACTTGGTATCTGATTGTGTGGTCAAATCTTCTATAGCAAACAGTAATCAATAATCATAGAAAAAAAAAAAGAACACGTCAATCTGTTAGGGCCACAGAGGTGGGTCCTGGGCCAACCTGGACATTTCTTCTGTGGCTCCTGGGATGCTTACTGCTTGTGGCTGGGGCCTGGTTCTCCGGAAAGTAAGAGTCCTCTGCTGGGTGAAGAGCTGCCCTGAGCGCTCCATGTAGCTTCTATGGGCCCAGTTCAGGTCTGGTCCAAGGTTTTGTATCAGGCTGGGGCTGTATAAAATTATTAGACTTGTCCATGTGTAACCTAGTGCTAAAGTCTTATTAACTACTAAGTCTTACCTACAACTTTTAAAATCCACACCCAAAGGTATCAGGAACACAGACACCCAAGGACAGAAAAGGACTTTTACTATGAAATGTACCTAGTGTGTCCTCATTTACATGCAAAGCTCTACCATGCAACAGTTAAAAGGCACCCAATTGAGAGCCTGGGATGAAGACAGCATACCCGCATTCATACAGTAGCAGTGAAAATTACAAGTTTAGAAGGAGGGTTTAAAGGTAGAAATCTAGACCCAAATTAGATTTATTCACTCAATATTCACTTATCTTCACACTGAGAAGTTGATTCACAAAGCCAACAACATAAATTTTTCAACCAACTTTTAAAACACAACTTCTATAAATGAGGATTATTATTTTTTATGTTTTTTAAACAGTTCCAGCTTTATTGAGATATAATTGACAAATAAAATTGTAAGACATTTAAAATGTGCAATGTGATGAAAACAAGCTGTCCCTTTTTACAAATGAAAATTGGCCTATTTATTCCAGAGATGAGAAGATATGCAGCTTGCATTTATCGGGGATATTATTTTCTTTGAAAAATACTTCAGTTACCAGTATTATTCTGTTAATGAGTTCCTGCCTGTTGAGAAAAAAATGATCTGCTGAATTTAAAATGTTTTTCATCTGAAAGGCATTCTAACATTTTTAATATGAACCATTCATTAAAGAAGCACACTTGCATTATAGCTCTGAGTGGTGATATCTGGACTTCTGGCAACATGACATTATTAAATAAGAAACATTTGTGAACGCCAATGATATTCTGGGGACTGGATAATGAAATGAGAAATTTATGTGGCCAGTAAAGCGATAGATGATTTTTCCTTAAACTTTTAATTCTTCACTTTAGTAGAATTACACAAGTCCAGGTTAAGAAAAATAGCTACAGAAATGAATATTATTTTACATGAAATAATTCTGAAAGTGACACTGAGAATTTTCAAGAGATATATTCAGGCATCTGACTAAATTTGTGTTCGACTTATTATTGTTTTTCTTAGTATCATCAATATAAAACATTTCCAAGATGGGAAATGATCACCATCTGGAGTTCTGCCATTAAACAGTAAGCTCATGACGGAGTACTAGGTCACTAATTTGTAACATTATCATCTCCCTTTGTGAGCTTTCTCAATTAAACAGGGAAAAAGTTGTTAAGGAAATCATTTGACAAAGAAACTGTAGATTATCACAACCATTTGTCATTTATTTCCACTTTATAACTAAAGTGATTTCTTTTACTTTTGAGTTTCCATCTTAGTTGTAACAGAATGATGCTCCTAGTTTGGAATAAATCTGTCATTTGCTACCTGGAGTGTCTTCCAACCTCAATGGACAAATTCATACATTGCTAGTCAACCTAGGCCAAATTCAACCTGAAATAAAACTGAGCTCTGGAACAATTCTTCCCTCCTTGGTTTTCCAAGAATATTCACCCTGCTAAGAAGGTGACATTTTGAGGACTTCTTTGAAACTCTTTAAGAAAAACAACAACATGAATAAAGGATTAGCTGTTACTCTTTGTGGGAAGAATAAAGAAACAATCAAGAAGTATTCACCTCTAAACAAATCAGTTTGGTAGCAGGTATTTAACCTGTTTAAAGCTGCTTTCTAAACTTATTTTCTAAGCTCCTAAGAAAATTTCCTTTGATTAGAGACAATGTGTAAAATGAAACTTGTATAAATTGAGATTATTGTATTTTATGTTTTTTAATTACTCCAGCTTCATTAAGGAATAATTAACAGGCAAAATTGTAAGATGTTTAAAATGTTCAACATAAAGATCCATACGACCTAGACAGCATATTAAAAAGCAGAGACACTGCTTTGATGACAAAGATCCATATAGTCAAAGCTATGGTTTCTCTAGTAGTCACCTACAGATGTATGTGAGTTGGACCATAAACAAGGCTGAGCACCGAAGAATAGATGCTTTTGAACTGTGGTGTTGGAGAAGACTCTTGAGAGTCCCTTGGACTGCAAGGAGATCAAACCAGTCCATCCTAAAGGAAATCAACCCTGAATTCACTGGAAGGACTGATGCTGAAGCTGAAGCTCCACTACTTTGGCCACCTGATGCGAAAAACCGACTCAGTGGAAAAGACCCTGATGCTGGGAAAGACTGAAAACAGGAGGAGAAGGGGACGACAGAGGAGGAAATGGTGAAGGAGAGGGAAGCCTGGAGAGCTGCAATCCATGGGGTTGCAAAGAGTAGAACATGACTGAGTGACTGAACAACAATCAACAATACTTAGGTTGTTTCCATACCTTAGTTATTCTGAATAAAACTGCAATGAACTTGAGAGAACAGATATCTTTCAGAGATAATGATTTCACTTCCTTTGGATTTATACCTGGAAGCAGAATTGCTGGATCATATGACAGTTCTATATTTAATTTTTGAGATACTTCCATATTGCTTTTCATAGTGGCTGTCCAACGTACAAGACCATCAACATTGTACAAGTTTCCATATTCTCTGTATCCTTTCCCGCATTTTTTATCTTTTTGATAATAGATAATCCTAACAGGTGTGAAGTGATATTTCATAGTGATTTTGGTTTGTATTTCCCTGATAACCAGTGATTTTTAGCACCTTTTCATATATTGCTGGCCATTCATGTCTTCTTGGAAAATCTCTCTTCAGGTCCTTTGCTTATTTTTTAAATTGGGTTACTGTTCTTTTTTTTTTTTTTCATTGTTTTAGTTTTTGTTGTTGTTGTTGTTATTGAGTTGTTTGAGTTCCTTGTATACTTCAGATATTAACCTGTTATAATACATATAGTTTGCATATTTTTTTCCCATTTCATAGAATGTCTTTTTACTTTGTTGATGATTTCTGAGGTTGAAAAGACCTTTTTAGTTTATGTAGACCCATGTGTTTAGTTTTGCTTTTGTTGTCTTTGCTTTTCGTGTCAAGTCCAAAAACATCATTGCTAAGATGAGTGTCTAGGAGTTTATCCCCTATGTTTTTGTCTAGGAATTTAACCAGTTTCAGATCTTACATTCAAGTCTTTAATTTTGAGTTGATTTTTATGTATGTAACACAGGAGTTCAGTTTCATCCTGTTGCATGTGGCTAACTAGTTTTCTCACTGCTATTTATTGAAGAGATTATTCTTTGCCCATTGTATATTCTTGGATCTTTTGTCAAAAATTAATTGACGATATATGCACAAGTTTATTTCTGAGTTTTCTATTCTGTTCTGTTAATCTTTGTGTCTGTTTTGTGCCAATGCTATATTGTTTTGATTACTACTATTTTGCAATATAGTTTGCCTCCATCTTTGTTCTTCCTCAAGATTGCTTTGGCTATTTGGGAAATTTGTGTGGTTCCATACAAATTTTAGGATTTTTTTCCTACTTCTAGATAAAACACCACTGGAGTTTTGATAGGGTTGCAATGAATCTATAAATTGTTTTGAGTAGTATAGCCATTTTAACAATATTAATCTTGCCAACTGAGTGCCAAATGCTAAATACTTAAAACTCTTGCATAGTTGGCTTTACATTTTTTAAATGACTATGTAGGAATATTGATTGGAAAAGTGTACAGAAGCAAAATAACCACTGAGGGAACCATAAAGAAATCTACATAAGAAATGATGGAGTCTAAAGTAAGGCAGTGTTTATGATGATGATAATGAAAAGGTATATTCATGATATAAGAAAAGATTAACAGATTTTGGTGGCATGTGACTGAGAAAGAAACCCAGAAAGCTCTCAATATTTTGGCTTGGTCACTTAATGGAGAGAAGTGGCATTACTTTTATAAGAAATACACAAATTTCAGGAAGAATATGATGCATACTATTTTGGACACTAAACTTTATGTGTCTTTGGTCAATCAATGAGATCTGCTCAGCAGACAGTCGAGTATGGAGCTCAGAGAAGATATAATTGGGTGATATAAACATGCGCATTAGTGGTAACTGAAGCCAGAAGAAGAGATGATGAGATGAGGTCAAATGGAAGTGTAAACTAAAAGAAGGTGAAAAATGAAGCCATAAGGAACCATAAAATTTATAAAGTGGGTAGAGAAAGAAAGAGAAACAATGAAAAGAGTGGATGCTTGCTCCTTGGAAGAAAAGCTATGACAAACCTAAACAGCATATTAAAAAGCAGAGACATTACTTTGCCAACAAAAGCCCATATAGTCAAAGCTATGGTTTTTCCAGTAGTCATGTACGGATGTGAGAGCTGGACCATAAAGAAAGCTGAATGCCAAAGAATTGATACTTTTGAACTGTGGTGTTGGAGAAGACTCTTGAGAGTCTCTTGGACAACAATGAGATCAAACCAGTCAATCCTAAAAGAAATCAGTTCTGAATATTCATTGGAAGGACTGATGTTGAAGCTGAAACTCCAATCCTTTGGCCTCCTGATGTGAAAAACTGATTCGGTAGAAACTACCATGATGCTGGAAAAACTGAGGTCAGGAGAAGAAGGGGATGACAGAGGAGAAGATGGCTGGATGGTATCACTGAGTCAATGCACATAAGTTTCAGCAAACTTTGGGAGATGGTGAAGGACAGGGAAACATGGCATGCTGCAATCCATGGGGTCGCAAAGAATTGGACACGACTGAGTGACTGAACAACAACCAACAATACTTAAGTGGTTTCCATACCTTAGTTATTCTGAATAAAACTGCAATGAACATGAGAGTACAGATATATTTCAGAAATAATGATTTCACTTCCTTTGGATTTGAAAAAAAAAAAAAAGAGTCAGACATGACTGAGAGACTGAATTGAACTGAACCGAAGGAGGTCAAAGAAAGGAAAGACTGAAGTGAAAATGCATAAAACAAGTACTTGGTTTTCATTTACTTCAAGAAGACAAGTTTTAATGTACTGGTGTTGATTAGAAAAAAATTGAAGCAGCATATGAGAATGTGCAATGAGGAAGAAAATAAACATAAAAAAACATTCCAAAAAGATCTCTTGTAGGGTGATGATACAATTGTTAGAAGAGAATGTAGGATTAAGGGGGAATGCATGATGTTTAGTATTACACGACCATAAAACACAGTGGTGGCACCACAATGAAAAAAAATAACATGTCTGAGTTCAGTCTTACTTCTACTAATATACAGAAACATTATCCAGGTCAAGAGTGACCATAAGTAAATGTATGTAGCTTCATAATCTAAAACCACAGTTGTCCTCCAAAAAGTAAAGAAAAATGAGAGAAAATTTCTTACTTTTATCTCAAATTGTACTCTCAGAAGAAAAACTTTAAAAATATTTCTAACTTAGGCATTTCACTACCATACTGCTAGTTCAGATCTTCTCAGCCCTCCTTAGAATAATATCAATGGAGTCATCCTTGTTCTTTCCACCTATAATTTCTCCTCCCTCGAGCTGATCAACTAGCAGATTTATTTTCCTAAAAGCAATCTCTTCACACTTCCCTACTGGCCAAATTCATTTCTCTCTCTAATTCAGACTTATTTACATAAAGATAATTTATGTAAGTATCTTCTATTTAGACTGAATGTACTAATTTCCTATCTTACTCTTCTTTCCATCTGTGACTGTCTACCAATCCTCTGACCACAATCTCCACTAAATGCAATCCTACTCATTCTTCACAACCCATGAAACTTTGTCTGGTCCCTCTGATCAGAGGTGATTTCTACTACCTTTAAACCCTTTCTAACTCTTACTTTATACACTCCTTGAGTCACATTACAAATACTATTTTATACATACATAAAATACATTTTACATATATGCTTATATATATATATAAAATAACAAAAAATTCTATCTGATTCTGTTGGCATTCACAGGCACCCAGTACCATGTTTTATATTCACTTACCAAAAAAGCATATAAGAATAATTCAGTCATTACTATAGATACTACAATGATAAAAGTGAAGGGATGAGCAATTTATTTAGCAATATTAAAGTTACACTTTATAAAATTATCACTTTGATGACTGTACCAGTCAAAGTGCAACTAGGGAAAAAAAAAAAAAGAAAAGAAAGAAACCACTCTAAGATTGTTATTTAGTCACAAAGTCATGTCTGAACCTTTGTGACACCAAGGACTGCAGCACACCAGGATTCCCTGTCCTTCACTATCTCCTGAAGTTTGCTAAATTCACATCCATTGAGTCAGTGATACTATGCAAGCATCTTATCCTCTGTTGCTTCCCTTCTCCTCCTGCCCTCAATCTTTCCCAGCATCAGGGTCTTTTCCAGTGAGTCAGCTCTTTGCATCAGGTGGCCAAAGTATTGGAGCTCCAGCTTCTGCATCAGTCTTTCTAATGAATATTCAGGAATGATTTTCTTTAGGATTGACTGGTTTGATCTCCATGCAATCCAAGGAATTCTCAAAGAGTCTTCTCCAGCACCACAATTCAAAAGCATGAATTCTTCAGTGTTCAGCCTTTTTTATGGTCCAACTCTCATATCCATACATGCTACTGAAAAAAAACACAGCTTGCCTATACAGACCTCTGACAGCAAAGTGATGTCCCTTCTTTTTAATACTCTGTATAGTTTTGTCATAGATTTCCTTCCAAGGAGCAAGTGTCTTTTAATTTCGTGGCTGCAGTCACTGTCCACAGTGATTTTGGAGACTAAGAAAAGAAAATCTGTACCTGTTTCTACTTTTTGCCCATCCATTTGCCATGAAGTGATAGGGCTAGGAATTAATTGCATAGGTTACAGAACGGAGAAGCCTACAGAACCCTGAGAGAGAACTCAGGGAACAGAAATTGCAGAAAGCAGTTACTTTCCATAGTTTGGGTTTCTCCTTTACACTACTTCCACACTCACAATACTTTTGACTACAAATGTCAGGGGAAGGTTGTTCCACATCAAGCAATTCTACTTAACATTCTACAATTTTAATTCAACTCTGACACTATCTGCCTGGAAATAGCACCCCACAGGTTAAGGGCTCAGTCTTACAAGACCGTTCTCACAACTCCTTCAGATGCCAATCTAAACTAGTGGGTCTCCAGGTGCTTACAACTTTTTGTCAAATTGTTTACAAATCAGAGGTTCCTTGAACATTTTGAATTTTGAACCAGGTGAATACACTGCCTATTCAATAAATAAATAAAATTAATGGCAACTTCAACAGTAAAATTCTATGAATCTTTTTGCCCTTAGCAAATTTGGCAGGAAACTGATTTCCAAACCAATTTAATTTTTTCCCCTCTCTTTAAGAGAGAGAAAATTTCAAGGGAAAAATTCCAATTAGCCTTGATCTACATATTATTGCCTGAAGTGCTGTTACAACTATACAGTCACTAGGTTTAAGACTCTAGCAGAATGTTGCCACATAAACATATGGAACTACACAAAGGATAAGCAAATATGGAGGACCAGTTACACCCTTAACTCTTCTTTGCCCCTGATAAACTCAAAATAAAGAAAGCACCAACAGACATTACATTAAAGTTTCAAAGCAGAGACTCTAGCTTTCAGATTTCTTTTAAAGTTAACCTGCTAATAGTCTGCACATGGTTAGGATAATTAAGTTAAAACACAGATTTATTTGCCAATTTTTCTTGGTAGATCATCATTTAGTTATTCATTTTAGCATTCCTGAGGAAAAAGAATGCTGACGACCAGCCAAACAGTGTTTCTCTCAAACCATACTGGAATACTAAGCAAACGTAAAGTGTTAAAAAAAAAATAGTTTCTACTGTTTAGTGTAAGTCATCAATAAGGTTCAGTTTAGTTCAATTTATTTCAGTTGCTCACTCATGTCTGACTCTTTGCAACCCCATGGACTGCAGCACGTCAGGCCTCCCTGTCCAACACCAACTCCCGGAGTTTACCCAAACTCATATCCATTGAGACAATGATGTGATTCAACCATGTCATCCTCTGTCATCCCTTTCTCCTTCTGCATTCAATCTTAACCAGCATCAGGGTCTTTCCCAATGAGTGAGTTCCTCCCATCAGGTAACCAAAGTATTGGAGTTTCAGCTTCAGCATCAGTCCTTCCAATGAACACACAGAACTGATCTCCTTTAGGATGGACTGGTTGGATCTCCTTGCAGTCCAAAGGACTCTCAAGAGTCTTCTCCAACACCACAGTTCAAAAGCATCAATTCTTTGGTGCTCAGCTTTCTTCACTGTCCAACTCTCACATTCATACATGACCACTGGAAAAACCATAGCCTTGACTAGATAGACCTTTGTTGGCAAGGTAATGTCTCTGCTTTTTAATATGCTGTCTAGGTTGGTCAGAACTTTCCTTCCAAGGAGTAAGCGTCTTTTAATTTCATGGCTACAGTCACCATCTGCAGTGATTATGAAGTTCAAAAGAATAAATTCTGCCACTGTTTCCACTGTTTCCATATCTATTTGCCATGAAGTGCCAAAATCACTGCAGAGGATGAGATGGTTGGATGGAATCACTGACTCAATGGATATGAGTTTGGGTAGTTTCCAGGAGTTGGGTGAACAGGGAGGCCTGGTATGCTGCAGTTCACGCAGTCTCAAAGAGTCAAACATGACTGAGCAACTGAACAGAACTGAACTGAACTGATGGGAACAGATACCATGATCTTAGTTTAATGTTGTTGAATTTCAAGCCAACTTTTTCACTCTCCTCTTTCACTTTCATCAAGAGGCTCTTTAGTTCTTTGCTTTCTGCCATAAGGATAGTGTCATCTACATATCTGAGGTTATTGATATTCCTCCCAGCCATCTTGATTCAGCTTGTGCTTCATCCAGTCCAGCATTTCTCATGATGTACTCTTCATATAAGTTAAATAAGCAAGTTGACAATACACAGCCTTGACGTACTCCTTTTCCTATCTGGAACCAGTCTGTTGTTCCATGTCCAGTTCTAACTGTTGCTTCCTGACCTACATACAGATTTGTCAACGGGCAGGTCAGGCGGTATTCCCATCTCTTTCAGAAATTTCCAGTTTGTTGTGATCCACACAGTCAAAGGCTTTGGGATAGTCAATAAAGCAGAAGTAGATATTTTTCTGGAACTCTCTTACTTTTTTGATGATCCAGCAGATGTTGGAAATTTGATCTGTGGTTCTTCTGCCTTTTCTAAAACCAGCTTAAACATCTGGAAGTTTCTCTGTGGAAGGGAGGTTATGACCAACCTAGATAGCACATTGAAAAGCAAGAGACATTACTTTGCAAACAAAGGTCCATCGTGTCAAGGCTATGGTTTTTCCAGTAGTGATGTATAGATGTGAGAGTTGGATGGTGAAGAAAGCTAAGAACTGAAGAATTGATGCTTTTGAACTGTGGTGTTGGAGAAGACTCTTGAGAGTCCCTTGGACTGCAAGGAGATCCAACCAGTCCATCCTAAAGGTGATCAGTCCTGGGTGTTCACTGGAAGGACTGATGTTGTAGCTGAAACTCCAATACTTTGGCTACCTCATGCAAAGAGTTGACTCATTGTAAAGACTCTAATGCTGGGAAGGATTGGGGGCAGGAGGAGAAGGGGACGGCAGAGGATGAGATGGCTGGATGGCATCACCGACTCAATGGACATGGGTCTGGGTGGACTCCAGGAGTTGGTGATGGACAAGGAAGCCTGGCGTGATGTGATTCATGGGGTTGCAAAGAGTTGGACACAACTGAGCGACTGAACTGAACTAAACCCCCATAACTGCACTGGGAAATAATGCATGCCTGCAAAGACTTCATTTAGAAGATCTCTGATATCAAGAGTCGAGACATAAAAGGCCCAGTCCTATGAAGAGAGGAATTAGAATACTGCCCCTCATACTACCTACTCACACTTGGGAAAACTAAAAAAAAAAAAAAAAAAAAAACCAAAAACTTAAACATCTACCACCATCCTTGATTTTCTCTCTCCTTCCAGTTTCATCTAGGTAACTGGATAACAAAATACTACAACATAGGACTTAGTAAAGTATATTATCCTGGAGGTGGTGGTGGTGGTTGTTCAGTTGGTAAGTTGTGCAAATTCAAAAATGACAGAATGAGCTCTGTTCGTATCCAAGGCAAACCATTCAATATCACATTAATCCATCTATGCCCCAAACACTAATGCTGAAGAAGGTGAAGTTGAATGGTTCTATGAAGACCTAAAAGACCTTCTGGAACTAATACCAAAAAAAAATGTTCTTTTTACCATAGGGAACTGGAATGCAAAAGTAGGAAGTTAAGAGATACCTGGAATAACAGGCAAGTTTGGCCTTGGAATACAAAATGAAGCAGGGCAAAGGTTTTGCCAACAGAATGCACTGGTCATAGCAAACACCCTCTTCCAACAACACGAGATGACACTATACATGGACATAACCAGGCGGTCAATACCGAAATCAGATTGATTATACTCTTTCCAGCCGAAGATGGAGAAGCTCTATATAGACAGCAAAAACAAGTCTGGGAGCTGACTGTGGCTCATCATGAACTCCTTATTGCCAAATTCAGACTTAAACTGAAAAAAGTAGGGAAAACCACTAGACCATTCAGGTATGACCCAAATCAAATCCCTTATGATTATACAGTAGAAGTGACAAATAGATTCAAGGGATTAGATCTGATAGACAGAGTACCTGAAGAACTATGGACAAAAGTTTGTAGCACTGTAATAGCAGGCTGTGATCAAAACCATCCCCGAGAAAAAGAAATGCAAAAAGGCAAAAATGGATGTCTGAGGAAGCTTTAAAATAGCTAAATAAAGAGAAATAAAAGGCTAAGGAGAATAGGAAAGATATACCCATCTGAATGCAGAGTTCCAAAGAAGAGCAAGGAGAGATAAGAAAGCCTTCCTAAGTGAAGAATGCAAAGAAATAGAGGAAAACAACAGAATGGGAAATACTAGGCATCTCTTCAGGAGAATTAGTGATACCAAGGGAATATTTCATGTAAAGATAGGCACAATAAAGGATAGAAAAAGTACAGACCTAACAGAAGCAGAAGATACTAGGTAACATCATTAAAGATAGTGGAGGTGATGGAATTCCAGCTGAGCTATTTTAAATCCTAAAAGATGATGCTGTGAAAGTGCTCCACTCAATACGCCAGCAAATTTGGAAAACTCAGCAGTGGTCATAGGAATGGAAAAGGTCAGTTAGAATTCTAATCTCAAAGAAGGGCAATGTCAAAGAATGCTCAAATTACTGCACCAACTGCACTCACTCCACATGCTAGCTAATTAATGCTAAAATTCTCCAAGTCAGACTTCAACACTATGTGAATTGAGAACTTCCAGATATTCAAGCTGGATTTAGAAAAGACAGAGGAAACAGAGACCAAATTGCCAACACCCATTGAATCACAGAAAAGCTAGAGAGTTCCAGAAAAACATCTACTTCTGCTTTATTGACTATGCCAAAGCCTTTGACTGTGTGGATCACAACAAACTGGAAAATTCTTCAAGAGATGGGAATACCAGACCACCTGACCTGCCGCCTGCAAAACCTGTTTGCTGTCAAGAAGCAACAGTTAGAACTGGACATAGAAGAACAAACTGGTTCCAAATTGGGAAATGAGTATTTCAAGGCTACATATTGTCACCCTGTTTATTTAACTTATATGTAGAGTACATCATGAGAAATGCCAGACTGGATGAAGCACAAGCTGGAATCAAGATTGCTGGGAGAAATATCAATAACCTCAGATGTGCAGATGACACCATCCTTATGGCAGAAATTGAAGAGGAACTGAAGAGCATCTTGATAAAGGTGAAAGAGGAGAGTGAAAAGCTGGCTTAAAACTCAACATTCAAAAAACTAAGATCGTGGCATCTGGTCCCATCACTTCATTGGGAATAGATGGGGAAACAAGGGAAACAGTGAGAGACTTTATTTTGGGGGCTCCAAAATCAATGCAGATGGAGATTGCAGCCATGAAATAAAAAGATACTTACTCCTTGGAAGGAAAGTTACGATCAACCTAAACGGCACATTAAAAAGCAGAGACATTATTTTGCCAACAAAATTCCATCTAGTCAAAGCTATGCTTTTTCAAGTAGTCATGTTTAAATATTGAAAGTTGGACTATAAAGAAAGCTGAGTGCTGAATAATTGATGCTTTTGAACTGTGGTGTTGGAGAAGACTCTTGAGAGTCCCTTGGACTGCAAGGAGATCCAACCAGTCAATTCTAAAGGAAATCAGTCCTTAAATATTCATTGGAAGGACTGATGCTGAAGCTGAACCTCCGCTACTTTGGCCACTTGATATGAATAACTGACTCACTAGAAAAAACCCTGATCTGGGAAAGATTGGAGGCAGGAGGAGAAGGGGACCACAGAGGATGAGATGGTTGGATGGCATCACCGACTTGATGGACATGAGTGTGAGCAGACCAAGGGTGTTGGCGATGGACAGGGAAGCCTGGCATGCTGCAGTCTATAGGGTCACAAAGAGCCGGACACCTCAGAGTGACTGAACTGAACTGAAAACTGTATTCAAGGTACAGAAGAAAAACTGAATTAAAGGAAACAAACCCATTCATTATCACATTAACAAGAATAAAACATGTATGAATAAACTTATCTAAACCATGCAAAAAACTTGTACTCTGAATACCACAGGATGCTCAGGAAAGAAATCAAAGATGACACACACAGATGGAAAGATGTACTATGTTCTTACATTGGAACAGTCAATACTGTCAAAAAGACTATACTACTTAAGGCAATATACAGATTCCACTCAATCTCTATCAAATTACCAATGGCATTTTTTACAGAACCCTAAATGAAAAATTTTTGAAAATTTAAAAATTTTTACAAAACCCCAAAGATCCCAAATAGTCAAAGCAATCCTAAGAGAGAAAAATGGGGCTGAAGGAATCAGGCATCCTGACTTTAAGCTACATTTAAAGTTACAGTCATCAAAATACCATTGCACTGGAACAAAAACAAATATAGATCAATGAAATAGGATAGAAAGTCCAGAAATAAATCCACACACCTTTGGTCAATTAATCTATGACAAAGGATTCAAAAATATATAATGAAGCAAAGATTGTATTCAAGAGGTGTTATTGAAAAAACTGGGCAGCTACATGTAAAAGAGTGAAATTAGAACATTTTCTAATACCATACACAAAAGTAAGCTGAAAATGGGTTAAAGACCTAAAGGTAAGACCGGATACTATAAAACTCTTTGAGGAAATCAGGCAGAACAGCAACAGCTTTTTGGATCTACCTCCTAGAGTAATGACAACAAAAATAAATAAATGAGACCTAATTAAACTTACAACCTTTTGCACAGGAAAGGAAATCATAAACAAAATGAAAAGACAACTCATAGGATGGGAGAAAATACTTGCAAAGAAATGGTCAACAAGGAATTAATCTCCAAAATATACAAACAGCTCATGCAGCTGAATTGAAAAGAAAAAACAAAAAAACAATCAAAAACTGGGCAGGAAACCTAAACAGACATTTCTCCAAAGAAGTCACAGAAATGGCCAAGAGGAACATAAAAAGATTCTCAACATGGCTAATTATTAGAGAAATGCAAATCAAAACTACAATGAGGTATCACCTCACACAAGTCAGAATGGCCATCATCAACAAGTCTATCAAAAATAAATGCTGGAGGTGATGGGAGAAAAGGGAACCCTCCTACACTGTTGGTGGGAATATAAATTAGCACAACCACTACAGAGAACAGTATGAAGGATTCTTAAAAAAACTAAAACCAGAACTATTGTGTTGCTCAAAAGGCTTGTTTAGCTTTAACAAGCTCTAACATCTTACAAAAAAACGCAAGCAAACTTTTGCCCAACCAAATACCATATGACCCAAGAATCCCACTCTTGAGCATTTATTAAAGAGAAAACCATAACTCAAAAAGATAAATGCATTTTATTGTTCACTGAAGCACTATTTTCAATAGCCAAGACATGGAAGCATACTAACTGTCCCTTGACAGATGAATGAATAAAGAAGATGAGGTAAATATATATAATGGTATATTCAGTTCACTTCAGTTCAGTCACTCAGTCGTGTCTGACTCTTTGCGACTGCATGAATCACAACATGCCAGGCCTCCCTGTCCATCACCAACTCCTGGAGTCTACCCAAACCCATGTCCATTGAGTCGGTGATGCCATCTGGCCATCTCATCCTCTGTCGTCTCCTTCTCCTCCTGCCCCCAGGATGGACTGGTTGGATCTCCTTGCAGTCCAAGGGACTCTCAAGAGTCTTCTCCAACACCACAGTTCAAAAGCATCAATTCTTTGGTGCTCAGCTTTCTTCACTGTCCAACTCTCACATCCATACATGACCACTGGAAAAACCATAGCCTTGACTAGATGGACCTTTGTTGGCAAAGTAATGTATCTGCTTTTCAATATGCTATCTAGGTTGGTCATAACCTTCCTTCCAAGGAGTAAGCGTCTTTTAATTTAATGGCTGCAATCACCATCTGCAATGATTTTGGAGGCCCAAAAAATAAAGTTTGACATTCTTTCTACTGTTTCCCCATCTATTCCTCATGAAGTGATGGGACCAGATGCCATGATCTTAGTTTTCTGAATGTTGAGCTTTAAGCCAACTTTTTCACTCTCCTCTTTCACTTTCAGCAAGAGAGTTTTTAGTTCCTCTTCACTTTCTGCCATAAGGGTGGTGTCATCTGAATATCTGAGGTTAATGATATTTCTCCCGGCAATCTTGATTCCAGTTTGTGCTTCTTCCAGCCCAGCGTTTCTCATGATGTACTCTGCATATAAGTTAAATAAGCAGGGTGACAATATACAGCCTTGACGTACTCCTTTTCCTATTTGGAACCAGTCTGTTGTTCTGTGTCCAGTTCTAACTTTTGCTTCCTGACCTGCATACAGGTTTCTCAAGAGACAGGTCAGATGGTCTGGTATTCCCATCTCTCTAAGAATTTTCCACAGTTTATTGTGATCCACACAGTCAAAGCCTTTGGCATAGTCAATATTATTCAGTCATAAATAGAATGAAATAGTGGCATCTGCAGTAACATGGATAGACCTAGAAATTATTATACTAAGTGAACGAAGTCAGAGAAAGACAAATATCATATGATTATCACTTATATGTGGAATCTAAAATGATACAAATGAATTTACTCACAGAACAGAGACAGACTTGACAGATTTTGAAAACAAATTTAAGGTTATCAAAGGTGAAATGTGGAGGGAGGGATAAATTAGGAGTTTGAAATTAATATATACACAGTACTATATATAAAATAGATAATGAAGAAGGACCTACTGTATAGCACAGGGAACTCTATTCTATATTCTGTAATAACTCATATGGGAAAAGATCTGAAAAATGGATATATGTGCATGCATAACAATCACTCTGCTGTAAACTTGAAAGCAACACAACATGGTAAATTAACCATATCCCAACATAAAATAAAAATTAAACAAAACTCTGTAATTATAAAGTCATCAAGTTATTTCCTATGGTATTACTTAAAGGTGAAATGTCTTTAAAACAAGGTCCTGTGATTGACCAGGTACAAGAGAGACTGACTTTAGTTTGAGTTCCACTTACTAGTAACTGTGTATATTATGTGAGAAATCCTAATGCATTATTTAGCCTTCAGAGTATTCACTATAGAATAGTTAACATTAAATGTTAAGAAAAATAATCTAGGAAAGATAGGTAGCAAAAGACTATGCAGATTTAGAGTTAACAAAGCTTTTCATTTTTTATAACATTTTCCTTCTATGGAAACTACTTAACTTTTCTGTTATAAAAACAATCACAACATGAGACTCTCAAAAACCAAACCAAATAAAATAAATACATTTGAGATCTGTGACAAAAGCCATTTAGAGGTAGCACAATATTATATCTACAAAGATAAGACTTCTTACCTATAGGTTTTATTTTTCATACAAGCTGAAACGGTTAGGCTATTTTCATTTTTATTATACCCTATGCATATCATTAATGAAAGTGGGAAAAAACCCTGGAGGCTTACTGTTAGATTAAAATGTACAATTATACAATAGCTATATATCAAAGTATAACATTTATTGTCTAAATTACATAAAAATTTTAAAATCTTTTTTTAGTTTTTTTGTTTTGTTTTGTTAAGGGATATTAGGTGGGCAGTAGATTTTCTCTTAAATATTAACATGGAGTTACCATACTTTGTTATATATTATGTAATATTTTTCCAAGTAAAAAATGAACCATTTTACAAAGTGTTAAGAGCTATATAACAAACAAAGGCACTACAAAAGCTCCATACCATAAGTGTATTCCATCAATCCAGCATATTCATTCATTAGAGTTGTGCCATCATACACATGGATGGTAGTGATGAATTAGTTCCTGGTAATGTATTACTTTTACAGGTTAGACCTGTGCAATATTTTATAAACTAACAGTACATAATGATTTCATTCATTTAGAAATTTCATTTTCTTGTCACAGCTTAAAATGAGTTTTCTGAACATCCATAGTAGTTTCATTGTCTATCTCCAAAATGTTTTAACTGGCCAACTAACCAATTGTTTAAATTAGTGTGTGACTACATGGGTTTTCTTCAATTTCACATTCTTACTTCTTATCTAGCCATCTTAGGATTCAGCAAAAAGAAAATTAGTGATAATGCTTTCAATTTAATTAGTATATTACATGCACTGTAATTATTAGCGGGAAATGTTATATTAATGAATGTAAAAGTTAGCAGTAAATTACCTTGTAGCTATTATCAATTTCCCAAGCTACTGCTCCTTAAGATAACCCTCTCCCTATGGTCCTTCCAGTAATTTTTCTTTGCCTGATAAACATGATGATTAAATAGCACACAGAGCAAACCTTTGATACTTTTTAAATTAAATCCATGCCCAGCCTAAGGGCTGCGTCTGATTTCAACTAAATGTGTCAGTTAATCAGATAAAAAATTATCAGTAACTGAAAGAAATAGCAGCCTTAGGCTTCATCAGTGCCAGGGAAAGCTGAACAAAATAAGACATTCAGACAATATCACATTATGTGTAAAGGTTACTGATAAGCCTATAAGTAAACAGAACTGCTTACCATTGTAACAATGTCTGTCTGGGAAGAAATGTTATAGTCAACATTCGGATTACCTCTATATTTTTTAAGAAAAAAAAAAATTTAGAGAAAAGACCAGGGGTATTTTATCTATACACACACACACACACACACACACACACACACACACACACACAAAGTGTGCAAACTTAAATATACACAAAACCACATAAAGATAGTAAAACTATCCAGTGGATTAGGGAAATGGAATTCTTAAAACTAGATTCTGAGAGACTTTATTGAAAAAGTGCTTATTATTCTTATTATTATCAATAAATACTACTTCTAGGAAACTTGAATTACAGTAAGTAGATCAAATACACAATGGTTAAGGGAAGGTATTTATGAATTCCAGATCATTCATTCACACAATTCATTAAAATGATATCATTTCACCAATTTTTAAAAAATCTAAGGTATATTAAACTACAGCGAGATCCTAAATTAATTAAGGAGGGGGGGCTTCCCCAGTGTCTTAGTGGTAAAAAAAATTAGACAATTTTTAACCTGTAACAATAAACACCAACAGTCATTTGCAATATTACCAATTAAAATAATACATATCATCAGGGCCTGATTATTAATAAGAGAACTTAAAAGCTCCTATAATTATGGCAAACCTTTAAACTTTCAGAGCATATTATGATTTTCAAAGCATTCTCAGATTCCTAATTAAGATTGCTTTAACTAGAGAAGAGGGCTATCTTATAAACGAATATATCAGTAACACGTGCAAGAAGAAACTAAATCTGAAAAGAATGGAAAATTATCTTCGAAAGACATAATAGGCAGTTATTATGAAAAATCCATTTATAAATCAGAGCAAGAGTCCCAAACCCTCTGACAAGCAAAATTTCAAATTAATACTCCATCATCTTTATTCTTCTCTTCTACTATATCAGATAATATATTCAACATCAACAAGATTGTCATATTCTTTTTATCAAATGCAACTTTTCAGCTAAGTAGACCATTGACAGGATGAGAACTGAGTTGATTCTACACAAATACAAGCTGCTAAGTATCAGAGGTGCAATACTACCCGCATATGGATAGAGGATCAATATAACACAAAGTTGTATTTCTCAATATATTAAAAAAACTTAATACAGACCCTCAGAAATCACTGTTTTTGTTAAGAATTACCTGAAGTGCAGAGGAAATGGTTCTGCTTTCCTAACTGCTACAAGCAGCAATGTAAACCTTTCAGGAAACACTTGGATGATGGGCATCTATCAGGACTAACACTGCTTATAACCAGCTTAAAGCTTCTCCAAGATGTCTACACATTTTGGAGTTCACCAAAGAGCAGTTGAAAAATTATCTTAGGGTTACAGGATGAAATTCAAACCAGTCACCAAGAGGTGACTTAATTTAGCAGCTTCCAGCAATCCCCAGGGCTTTTTGGTCTCCTCTCATATCACAGAGTTTATTGATGCATGCTCCCTGACCCCTGTACGTCTCACTTAACGGTCACAACACTATCCTTCTGAACACTCCACAACTTCAAATCCGCACAAGAGTATTACTTAACAACTTGTTTAAATAAAAAGCATAAAAATGAGCATATTATACAGAGTGAAGTAAGCCAGAAGGAAAAACAACAATACAGTATATTAATGCATATATATGGAATTTAGAAAGATGGTAATGAGAACCCTGTATGCGAGACAGCAAAAGAAACGCAGATGTATAGAACAGTCTTTTGGACTCTATGGGAGAGGGCAAGGGTGGGATGATATGGGAGAACGGCATTAAAACATGTTAATTATCATATGTGAAATCAATCACCAGCCCAGGTTTGATGCTCAGGGCTGGTGCACTGGGATGACCCAGGGGGAGGGAATCGGGAGGGAGGAGGGAAGGGGGTTCTGGAAGGGGAACACAGGTATACCCATGGCGGATTCATGTCAATGTATGGCAAAACCAACATGATAAAGTAAAGAAAATTAAAAAAAAAATTCTAACTGAAAATAAAATTATCCAAAGTTTTAGTTGAGACTATAATTACAACACTGGGTCCATCCTCAAAAAGTAACTACAAAGAAAATTATAATAATGTCATTTATTAAAATAATGCATTTATTAATGTTCTAAATACTATTTTTCACATTTTCAAACGTATTTTCCTGAACAGTGATGAAAATGCTACTCTTTAAAAAATTACTCTAATAATAAAACTTATTTGGGTATGTGATCACTGATATAAACTTGAGGTAAATATGTAAGATATAAATATAAATAACTTCGATGAAAACAAAATAAAAATTAATCTTGAAGTAAAAAAATTATAGTAACAATAGAATTTTGCTTCTGAGATAAATTCAAGTCAATCAGAAAACTTCCTAACAATATTAGCTAAAGAAATGCTAATATTAGGTAGATGCTTTTCACAGTGAAATATGCATGAATTTTGTGGTTTCTTTACTTGAAAAGCTCAAATATTTACACAGAATTTGCCTACAGACATTTCCTTCAGGAAACCCTATATATAAGGATGACCTCCATTACAGACCTGATTATGACTTATATTTAAGTCATGTCAAAACTGAATTTGATATAAACATGTTTCCCAAAATTTAATACACTAAAATTATTTTGCAGTGATGAGGCGACAGTGAACAACCACAACAAATTAAGTCTAAAAGCTATGTAAGTTTCTATCCAATAACAAATACAAAAATATCAAATACAATTGTGGGACTTTGCACAGAATGCCTGTAAAACCTATAGCAGTTTTATATTTTTATTCTTAAAAGTTTAAAACAAGCATTATAATATTTTATACATAGAATGCTAATATTTAACCTAAGAATTCCATTAAAATAATTTAATAAGAGAAATTAAATCACCTTATATTTAGGTTGGGTATTATCTTTAAAAAAATATTATTTTTAAGTAAGTTAAGAATTAACAATTTGTCCTGTCTTTCTTATATATATTATTTGGTAGCTGCTATGTGTGCTCAATCACACAGTCACGTCCAACTCTTTGTAACCCCATGGACCACCAGGCTCCTTTGTCCGCAGAATTTTCCAGGCAAGAACACTGGAGCAGGTTGCCATTTCCTAGTTGAGGGGATCTTCCTGATCCAGGGATCCAGCCTGAGTTTCTTGCGTGCCCTGCACTGCAGGCGGATACTTGACCATTGAGCCACCAGCGAAGCCTTAGGTAGCTGCTAAGTAACCAAATAAAGATGAAGAGAAGTCTTTTTTCAATAGACTGCTCCAACTAATAAATGAAGCACGAACAGTAGAATCATTAATATCACCATTTTGCAGCCTCCTTTTAAATAATAAATCTATGAAACAATCATAGAGAGTTAGATGTTATGCCTCCTATTGGAAGAACATAAAATTATTTGTGAATTTTTTTTTAAAAAAAATTCAAACCTGAATTTAATGAAACTTCTAGATTAGTGATTTTCATTGAGCTTTCAGCACTGATGGAAACGTTCTATCTGTACCATCCAATATGGAAACTATGACCCACATGTGGCTATTGAGCATCCGAAATATGGCTACTGACACTGAGGTAGCAATTTAAAAATTTTACTTAGCTTTAATTAATTAAAATTTTAATTTATTTAATGACATGTATCTCATGGCTATCAAACCTGACAGCAAAGCTTTAGATGCAATGATGAATTGATAGGAAATTAGCAAACAAAGAAATATACTGCACTACATATCAGGGTTTGCGTCAGTCTGTGGTAAACCCTAGTGGACAAGAGACCTAGTTTATTCAATGAAGAAGTTTAAAGAGAGACAAAACATAGATTATGTACTAGGGACTTAAAAGATATGCCAGCCAATTATAATCCATACAACTTATTTGGATCCTGATTTAAACAAAACAAAACAAATAATGTAAGACATTATGAAACAACTGAAAATTTGAATAAGTTAAGAATAACAGTAAGTTAAGAAATTACTATGAATTATTTTAATCTGTGATTATGGTATACCATTATACTTAAAAAGAAAATCTTATCTCCTAGAGATAGATGTTAAAATATTTGTGAATGATACATGATATCAGGTGTTTGCTTTAAAACTATAATGGAAGGAGGTAAGTGGGTGAATACATGAAACAAAATAGGTTATGGTCTAATTGTTGTTGCAGTCTCTACTAACTACCAGCATATTTATTACTTTATATCACTTTACCTTTTTAAATGTTTAAAATTTTAGAAAAGAAAAAAAAAACAACAAAAAGTTTCAAAAAGAGAAAATAAGGCATGGTGACTTTACTACCCACAACTCCTGTCCATAAACAGCTTCTTGACAAACTGTCAGAAACGACTATCTCAGGGCTCTGGAAATTGATCAAAGGCATATACTAAATTAAGAAGTGGTTATACATGAAAAACTACTGAACTCTGGGAGTCTGTGGCATTCTTGCTGGAGCTGCTCTCATATCAAGGCAGGGGAAGCTGTAAACAGTTTAGTTGCTAGAGGAGGCTGACTCTATTTGGAATGAGACATGGAAAAATGTCTCATTGTCAAATGTCTCAATGTCAGTGATTACTGACAATGTCACACCCAGTAGCATTTTCAGTAACTGTGATCTTCATGACAAATGAAGTGAAAAGACCAGTGACTCATGACCTGAGGTTACAACCCTGGTTGGATTAAGCAATGGACCTTTAGACTAGCCAGATATTTAACAGTAAGACCCAAAAATGAAGCAGCATAGAACAAATTAGTAAATTCCCATAGAATGGGAAAGACTAGAGATCTCTTCAAGAAAATCAGAGATACCAAGGGATAATTCATGCAAAGATGGGCTCAATAAAGGACAGAAAGGGTAGGAACCTAACAGAAGCAGAAGATATTCAGATGAGGTGGCAAGAATACACAGAAGAACTGGACAAAAAAGATCTTCACGACTCAGATAATCACGATGGTGTGATCACTCACCTAGAGCCAGACATCCTGGAATGTGAAGTCATGTGGGCCTTAGGAAACATTGCTATGAGCAAAGCTAGGGGAGGTGATGGAATTCCAGTTGAGCTATTTCAAATCCTGAAATGATGCTGAGAAAGTGCTGCACTCCATATGTCAGCAAATTTGGAAAACTCTGCAGTGGCCACAGGACTGGAAAAGGTTAGTTTTCTTTCCAATCCCAAAGAAAGCTCAAACTACCGCACAATTGCACTCATCTCACATGCTAGTAATGCTCAAAATTCTCCAAGCCAGGCTTCAGCAATACGTGAACCATGAACTTCCAGATATTCAAGCTGGTTTTAGAAAAGGCAGAGGAACCAGATCAAATTGCCAACAACCACTGGATCATCAAAAAAGCAAGAGAGTTCCAGAAAAACATGTATTTCTGCTTTATTGACTATGCCAAAGCCTTTGACTGTGTGGATTACAATAAACTGGAAAATTCTGAAAGAGATGGGAATACCAGACCACCTGACCTGCCTCTTGAGAAACCTGTATACAGGTCAGGAAGCAACAGTTAGAACTGGACATGGAACAACAGACTGGTTCCAAATAGGAAAAAGAGTACATCAAGGCTGTATATTGTCACCCTGCTTATTTAACTTCTATGCAGAGTACATCATGAGAAACACTGGGCTAGAGGAAGCACAAGCTGGAATCAAGATTGCCAGGAGAATAACCTGGCAATTGATAACCTGAGGTTATCAATAACCTCAGATATGTAGATGATACTACCCCTATGGCAGAAACTGAAGAGGAACTAAAGGGCCTCTTGATTAGAGTGAAAGAGGAGAGTGAAAAAACTGGCTTAAAGCTCAACATTTAGAAAACTAAGATCATGGCATCCCATCCCATCACTTCATGGCAAATAGATGGGGAAACAGTGGAAACAGTAGCTGACTTTAATTTCCTGGGCTCCAAAATCAATGCAGATGGTGACTGTAGCCATGAAATTAAAAGACGCTTATTCCTTGGAAGGAAAGTTATGACCAACCTAGACAGCACATTAAAAAGCAGAGACATCACTTTGTCAACAAAGGTCCATCTAGTCAAGGCTATGGTTTTTCCAGTAGTGATGTATGGATGTAAGAGTCATACTATAAAGAAAGCTGAGTGCCAAAGAATTGATCCCTTTGAACTTTGGTGTTAGAGAAGACTCTTGAGAGTCCCTTGGACTGCAAGGAGATCCAACCAGTCCATCCTAAAGGCGATCAGTCCTGGGATTTCATTGGAAGGACTGATGCTGAAGCTGAAACTCCAATACTTGGCCACCTGATGTGAATAACTGATTCATTGGAAAAGACCCTGATGCTGGGAAAGATTGAGGGCAGGAGGAGAAAGGGACGAAAGAGGATGAGATGGTTGGATGGCATCACTGACTCAAAGGACATGGGTTTGGGTGGACTGTGGGAGTTGGTGATGGACAGGGAGGCATGGCATGCTGAGGTTCATGGGGTCACAAAGAGTCAGACATGACTGAGAGACTGAACTTGAACTGAACACACATATATTTAAGATATACCAGAGAGGGCCCACGCTAGCTACACATTCCTGACAATGGTAAGCCTACGTCAATAGGACATAAGAGAGAGCAGCTCCTGATTATTAAACATTCTAAATTTACTATAAAACTAAATAATCAAGATAATGGTACTGAAGTAAGAATAGGCATATAGGTCAATGAAACGGAATTGAGAGTCTAGAAATAAACCTTCACATTTATGGCCAACTGAATTTTGACACAGTCATTCTGTCAGCCAGGGATACGATGTCATCTGAAGACTGGACATGAGTTTCAGTAAGCTCCAGGAGCTGGTGATGGACAGGGAAGCCTGGTGTGTTGCAGTCCACGGGGTTGGAAAGAGTCAGACACAACTGAGCGACTGAGCACATAAGTTTCTACGAAGTAGCAAAATAATGAAAATATCATTGAATGAAAAAAAAATAAGGTGATTCATTTAGCATTTTTTGACTACTTACCAAATACCAGCATTCATGCCAAATCACTTCAGTCATGTCCGACTTTGCAATGCTATAGACTGTAGCCCACCAGGCTCCTCTGTCCTTGGGGTTCTCCAGCCAAGAACTAGAATGGGTTGCCATGCCCTTCTCCAAACCAGACACTTTTCTAAACATTTAACATCTACTAGTGTAATTTAGTTTTCATAACAGTCCTTTGTAGTAGGTATTACTATATCTTCAGATGAAAAAACTAAGGCACCCAGAGTTAGAAAACTTGTCCAAGGTCACATAGCTAGTAAGTAGTAGAGCCAAAAATTTCCATGGGTGGCACAGAGGAGACTGGGCATTGAACAGCACATGGGGAACACATCAAAAGTTTAGCATTAGGAATTCTTAGAGAAGGGGATTAAGATTTTTTGTATTGCTATGTGTTGTCTTAATAATGTTTAAATCATTACTATACAATCTGTGTGTCAGGATATGTTATTATGTCAAAATGACTAAATGGTCTTGCTCTCCTTTGTCAACCACACTACATGATCAGGTCATTACAAAGACAAGTTTATTCTATGGTTCACCCTCTGCTTCAAAGGTCATCATGGATTATTTTTAGATGTAAGCAATCTTTAACAGCTAATGTAATTTCTCATTTATACAAATCATAAATGTAGCCATCTGTTCTTTTCAACTCTCTTTTGTTCTTCTAACAAATCACATGTCTTCATCAGTCTCAGTCAGTTGGTGGGGCAAGATTTCCTTTTCTTTCCCTCTGTCAAAATCAAATGTCTAATACTTTGGCCACTTGATGCGAAGAGCTGACTCATTGGAAAAGACCCTGATGCTGGGAAAGATTGAGGGTAGGAGGAAAAGGGGATGACAGAGAATGAGATGACTGGATAGCATCATCGACTCGATGGCCAGGGGTTTGGGTGGACTCCGGGAGTTGGTGATGGACAGAGAGGCCTGGTGTGCTGCGATTCATGGGGTCACAAAGAGTCAGACACGACTAAGCAACTAAACTGAACTGAACTGAATAACTGTTTGGGTAGAATATTTCTGAATTTATGAAGCGATTTCATATATATTATCTTGTTTGACCCTTTTCACAGCTAGCCTGTAATGAAATTGACAGTTTATAGTACTGCTGTTTTTAGATTATAATAAAATGACGAGTAGGAGAGAAATTCACAACTAACACTCAGACTTCTGCTTGTGAGTCCAGAGCCCTTCCTAGTACCCACTATCCCTCCCCAAATGGTTCTGGGGTTTAGCAGAATACTAATCACTAGTTAAAGTAGTTAAATATTAGTTTTAAAGGAAGAAAAAAGGAACAAATTGTAAATTATGTAAAATAAAGTTCTATGGGCTATGAAAGAGATAAAAATAATGAGAAAAGAAAATTATAATCAGGCAAATGGAATTTAAAAATCTAGTTTTGAGGGCCCTAGACATTTTAATTCAGAAGTAATGAGACTTTGAATCTTCCTTAATTACTAAAAATACAAGACCGATACTGCAACTTTGTGGGCATAAAGCTATAGAAAGCTATAAAATCACCTAGCACTCTGTCATTTCAATGAACAGAGTAGATACATACTTTGTTGTCTGTCTAGCATCTCTTTTGAGGAAAATGTCCACCCATCACTCATGTGGTAACCACAGCTATTTTTCACAAGATGATTTGGTCCCTGAGGCAATAATTGATTGGTCTAAACTGGGTATTCAAAGCTGGGCAATAGTCTCCTTCTCAGAAATCTGAAATTGAAACTAACAGATTTTAAAATCAGGCTGAAACAGACTCTTAAATAGAGTTATAACCTTGAAAACTATGAGCATCCATGTTTTCTACTCATAATCTGGGGATCTGAGAAAACCTGTCTTTTTAGGAAAAGCAGAGTGGATGCTTAAAGAGAAACAGAAGTAACAGATAAGTTTTCAAAGTACTTGAATCCTTTGTTCTAGCTTCATGAGGTTTCCTTCTGTTTCTAACATATTTTTTCTAGCTTAAAAGAGATCCAACTAATACATCATAAAAAATATGATACATATTAATAAATAGTAACTAGAATTACAATCAAAACTTACTCACCAAACTTTTACAGGAAAAGGACCTATATCTTTCTTATGTTCATATCATAGTGTACACAGAATAAGATCCTTTCTGTTTATACAATAAAATATTAAATATAAAAATAATTTTTTCTGGTACAATATATAAAATCTATTAAATGTTTTGCTTTGTGGGGATGGGAGACAAGTTCTATACTTTCATGTGCAGCTTTATTTGTCTAATAATCCACTATTTTTTCAAATATTAGCATAAGTTATCTGGGTACAGGATTACAAGATGTTTTTAAATATTTTTTTCTGAATTAAAAACCTAATAATGATTACTTTTAAAAAGCAGCAAAAAGCAATAAACTATTTTTGGTAAACACTTAGACAAAACTACTGAAAATGAAGCTATAAAATTAAAAGACGATTTGCTTCTTTGAAGAAAAGCTATGACAAACCTAGACAGCATATTAAAAAGTAGAGACATCACTTTGCCGACAAGGGTCCATATAGTCAAAACTATGGTTTTTCCAGTAGTCATGTATGGGTGTAAGAATTGAGTGCCAAAGAACTGAGGTGCTGGAGAAGATTCTTGAGGGTCCCTTGGACAGCATGGAGATAAAATCAGTCAATCTTAAAGGAAATCAACCCTGAATATTCACTGGATGGACTAATGCTGAAGCTGAACTTTCAATACTATGGCTACCTAATGCAAAAAGCCAACTCACTAGAAAAGACCCTGATGCTGGGAAGGATTGAGGGAAGGAGGAGAAGGGGGCGACAGAAGATGAGATGGTTGGATGGCATCATCTGCTCAATGGACATGAGTTTGAGCAAACTCCAGGGGATAGCAAAGGACAAGGATGCCTGGCATGCTGCAGTACATGGGGTCACAGAGGGTTGGACATGATTGAGCAACTGAACAACAACTGAAAATGCATAAGCCCTAATGTTGGATTAAATAAAATACCAGAGGGAAATTTAAATATATCACAATTAACTCGGTAACCATGAATAACAGAAAAGAGACCATAGGTTCTCCTTAGGAGAGTAATTAGTGCGGATATCATGAGGTGTCTGTGTAGTAGTAAATGCCCTGATGACAGGAGAAAGGTTTGAATTGTGAACAGTTTAAATATGTAATTAATAAACTTTTGGACAAGAACAAAAATTAAAACATTGTTTTGTAAGACCTGAAGTGAATGTTCTTCATGCAGAAGAGGCACCTAAATTTAAAGAACATCCAAGGCTAAAAGAAGACTGAACATTTATCTCTGCATCTGTCTAAAACTACTCTAGGATCACTGGCCCTTTTTCAACTGCACCTCAATTCCGGGGTTAATTTGCACTTCACTAAGTAAGGTCTAAGATTTCTTTGGCTCCCACTGAGTCCCTCTTAAAGAAAAACATATCCCGCAAAACCAGAAAAGAAGGCAGCCTGAATTGTCAGTTATAAAGACAGATTTGTAGTGGATCAAGTGAATGTGGAATACTGTTAATAAATGAACTATGCTCCATCACTGTAAAACAAAATACCTTCAGTCTATTTGACCAGAAAAGGAAAAAAAATGACAAATTATTATGAATATGTGACCTCATAGAGTCATATAATGATAGCAATCTGTTGTGCCAACATTTCATTTTCTTTAGGTCCAGGATTATATAAAAGAATATTTTCTTATAACAAAATTTTTTGTGTCTCTTCATTCATTCCATTTTATTTAGAATTTTTCTTTTCTGAGATAGCCTCCTGGGACACGCATCTCATTTCCATGAGGGTCCCTGAGAGACTGAAGCATACAGTATTTACTTCAGTACAATGTCAACAACATACTGCAGAACATTTCATCTAAAATAATAATAGAAAATGTTGAACCATCTTTCCATTTGGAAAATATATCTGGAAGAATGTGATGTCTGATGAAATCCACATTGCTTAAGTACACTGTGCCATCTCAGCTTGTTTTGGGAATTTAAAGATGCATATATATGTGTGTGTGTGTGTGTGTGTTGTGTATATATATATATATATATATATAGAGAGAGAGAGAGAGAGAGAGCAATTATATTGTTTATTTTAAATATTTAATTGTTGTGTATATATATTATATATATATAATAAATATATATATATATTTATTAAAGAGTGGAACAGTGAAGAGAGATAAAAGGCTATTCCCTTAGGGAAGAAAAGATTAATGGGTATTATATACAGTGCCTGGCACAGAGTAAACAAGAATGCCATAAAGTGAGCTGACTACCTTGTGAGGTCAAAATTAAAATTACTGAATTTGTAGATAAAGAAAATTTTTCTACAAAGTAAACTGTTACCGAAATTAATGTCCTAAAATATGTTCTTTCAAGTTCCTATAATCACTTTCTCAGCAGCATTTTTAATTAATCCTTTGAAATGCATGGTCAACATCAAACACGAGGCCAATGAAGGAAGATAATTAAATTTACCTATTATGTTATTCAAGCTTTTCATTCAGACATGAGAATATTACTTATGAACTAAAAAATGAAAATTGTTTGTCATGTGGATGCTAGACAGTAATCCACCAAATTTCCCTCCCCCTTTATCAATGATAGCAATCTATAGGAATAAGATTTCCTAAGATTCAGAAACATTTTTCTTGTTAAGCATTATCTCTTCTGGCCTCCACTAACTGAGATTTTCAAGACTGAGAATATTGCTAACAATCAGTGAGGTGTTAAATAAGTGCATGCTCTCTGCTAAGGGTTTACATGTATTATCTTATTCAATCTTCAGTCTAACTTCATAAGGTATGTCCCTTTATTTTTTATTTTACTAATAAGAAAACTGAAGTACAGAGGGATTAAGGAACTTGTTGAAGAACATATAACTACTAGTGCAGTTTGACTCCAGAGATGGGGCTTATAACCACCATGCCAGGGAAGCACCAAGCTTAAACATCAGGCAAAGGTATAGAAAGAAACGAATAATGAATGCCACTATTTTGGTTTATTAGATATGAGACAGAACTTTACAAATAGATCCTAATATACAAACTACTTTTATCTGATTCTGAGTGTCATCCTTAACATCGGTCTATTTTCTACCTCAGGAAGACCACTAATTTTTAAGTTCTTTATTCAAGAGTAGTATAGTTATGCTGATCTTCCAACATTCTCTCTCACCTGCAGTCAAAACAAAATGTGCGAAGTCATTTGGTTTAGGAAGCAGAGTATTAGGCAGAGAATTAGACAAATGGTTTACAGTAACAGGTGGGAGAGGAAATATGTACTCAGCACATGTACAGGGACAATTAATGAAGCCATAATGTGGAGAACTCTTGTATTTTAAGTGAGATATTTGAATTACATTTTTGTTCCTTCTGCTGTATTTCTTGAGTCTGAGATTAAAATGTATTACTACCCATCTATTTTAAGATTATATTTTAATTTCTATCTCAGCCTAACATAACACAGACTTTAAAAGAAAGCTTTGGAGCCAATTGCCTGGGTTCAAATCATGATTCCATCATTTATTAGCTTTGTGGCCTGTAGAAAGTTCCTTATCTTTCTTGCCTCAGTCTCCTTTATAGTAAAAAGGAAGGATGAAATTGTTGTATGAGAGTTAAATAACTTAGAACAGTGTCTGATCAGAAGTAAGAAATTTTTAATTGCTCAAAAAATATTACCTTTACTTATTATTACTACTACTATCTTTAGCTATGATTACTAATAGTTACTATTATTATTGGCTTTATCATCAGGACTATTTTTTGTCATCCATCTATTTCTGAATAGCATACTTTTTAATGATTTCCAGATATCTACAAAGTGAAAGCTATTTGTACAATGCACAATTTAACTTTTGCACACACTCACTGTTTTGGAGTACCAAACTCCAAAATAACAAAGCAAAGAAACCAGAGCAGTTATTTCCATCATTAGCTGAAAATACACTTGATAACAACATTAGTTGGCAAGAATTAAAACAAAAAAAAAATCATGTTAAAATAAATATTAGATGGCTGAACTTTAGGTGTTCTCAGTAAAACTTCATATTTTGAAGAAGAAATTTCTCTTTTCCATCATTCTTGTTATCAAATGTTATCCACCAGTAAATTCAACCAACTTGTCTCCATTATAACAATTTCATATAGTCTAAGAGGTTCAAACACAGTTCATGGTTAAAACAAACAAACAAACAAAGCAAAAAAAAATAAACAAACACAGCAGCAACAGAAACAAAGCTACTGTAATTTGATAAGTGTTTACAAAAAGCCCATAGCAAGATTCTTCTTAACGGTGGAAAGACTAAAGGCTTTCACTTAGATCAGTAATAAAACTTCCATTATTCATAGGTGATGTAATTATGTGCAAAATCCAAAACAGTTAACAGAAACACCATTAGATTAATAAGTGGGTTTAACAAGATCACTATATAAATACAAGGTCAATATTCAAAATTAAAATTGTATGTCTATAATAAGTCAACAACAAATAATAAGACACCATTGTGTTCTGTGCTGAATTGTGTCTACACAAAATTCATATATTGAAGTTCTAAACCCCAGTACATTAGAATGTGACAGTATTTGGACACGAGTCCTTTAAAGAATATGGTAAAATCAGGTTACATGGAGGGGGCTTACTCCACTATGACTATGTCTTTATAAGAAGAGGAGGTGTTCTGTACCTTATATTAGCTCACAGATATACATACAGACACAGGGAAAACCACATGAAAACATAGGGATAAGGTCATCTGTAAGTTAATGAAACAGCCTCAGAATGACACCAATCATATTGACACCTTGATCTTGGACTTCTAGCCTCTAAAGTGTGAGAAATAAATTGCTATTCTGTAAGCCACTGGACTCTGTGGTACCTTGTTGTGGCAGCCTTAACAAACTAATAACACATTGGCACTAGTATCAAAAATACTCAAATACAAATCTAAAAGGATATGCGAATGACTTCTACACAGAAAACTTTAAAACATTAAAAGGAATTAAAGAAGACTCAAATATATGGGAGAATATATTAATACTACATTCACATTAATTAATGTAGTATTAATGCAGTATTGATGCCACATCTCTTCAAATTAATTTATAGATTCAGTATTATTTACTCGCTAAGTTGTGTCTGATTCTTTTGTGACCCCATGGACTGTAGCCCACCAGGCTCCTCTGTACATGGAATTCCTCAGTCAAGAAAACTGGAGTGGGCTGCCATTTTCCTCCTCCAGAGATTGAGTATAATCCCAATCAAAATCTCAGCAGAGGACTCCCTTGGTGGTCTAGTGGTTAAGAATCCATCTGCCAATGCAGTGGACACAGGTTCAATCCTTGGTCCAGGAGGATCCTACATACCACGGGGCAACTAAGCCCATGGGTCACAACCACTGAGCCTGCGCTCTAGAGTCCCCGAGCTGCAACCGCTGAGCCCACATGCCTAGAGCCTGTGCTCCGCACCAAGAGAAGCCACCCCAATGAGGAGGCCAGGCAGAGCAACAGAGAAGCTCCCGCTTAGCAAAACTAGAGAAAAGCCCAAGCAGCAATGAAGACCCAGCACAATCAAAAGTAAGTAAATAATTTTAAAAATTTCAGATTATTTTTGTAGAAACTGGCAACTTGATACCTAAAATAGCTGAAAAATAGTCATAATACTTTTAAAAAAGAAAAAAGTTGCAGAAATTATACTACCAGATATAAGAATTAGTATAAATTTGCAATAATTTAAGAAGTGTTCTAATGGCATAAAAAGAAACAAATGAATCAACAGAATAGAGAATTCAGAAATCGATCCACATATATAAAGTCACTGACTTTATGTCAAAGATGACAATGCAGTATAGTAAGGTTTTTTCAAAACACAATACTGGGACAAATGGATATCCATTTGGAACAATAACAAAAAAAATGAATCTCTACTCCTAGTTCACATCATACTCAGATCAAGTTCAGTGTACATCTAAATGTGTAAGTAAACAATAGCTTCTAAAAGACTGTATAGGAGAATACTTTTCTGACATTTGGGTAGGTAAAGATTCCATTAACAAAGCATGGAGATGCCTTGCATTTGTGCTAAGTCATTTCAGTTGTGTCTAACTCTTTGCAACCCTATGGACCATAGCCCGTGAGGCTCTGTTGTACACAGGATTCTCAAGGCAAGAAAACTGGAGTGGGCTGCCATTTCCTCCTCCAGGGGGGCTTCCCTACCCAGGGATCAAACCTGCATCTCTTGCATCGCCTGCACTGGCAGGCAGGTTCTTTACCACTAGCACCACCTCGGAAGCCCACAGAAATGCCTTATCTAATCATAAAAGAAAAACTGATGATCTAAATTTTTTAAGCAGCAGAGTAGAAGATATGTTTCTAACACAGAATAAAAGATATTTGTATTATAAACCTCTATCTGACAAAGGACTTATATCAAAAACATAAAGAACTCCTAAATTAATATGAGAGAGAGAGAATCAAATAGAAAAGTTGTAAACAGACTTGGCTGGGCACTACCCAAAAAAGAATATCAAAACGGGCAGAAAAAACATAAAAATTTTCAATCTCAGCAGAGAAATGCAAATTAAAATCATAATATGTAACACTATATGCAACCAGAACGACTGACATTTTTTAAAGTGGTAATGCCATGTGTTGACAAAGACATAGAGCAACTGGACCTCTCATACATTACTGGTAGGATTATAAATTGTCACAACGATTCTGGAAAACTATATAGTAATAACTACTTAAGTTGAACATATGCATACCCTATAACCTAGCAATCTGACTCCAATATACATTTCTAATAGAAATGAGTCTACAAGCACAACAAAAGATATATACAAAATAGTCATAGTAGCATTTCCTGTAGTAGCCCTAAACTATAAAGTGCCCAAATGACTATCCATAGCAGAATGAATAAACAAAATATAGTATTTTTATAAACTGGGTTACTATGCTGGAATAAAAGTTCATGAGTTACTGCTCTGTGCAAATACAGAAGTATCTCATAGACATTAAAGGGATCAATAGAAGCCAGAAATAAACTCATAAATACTATGATTCCAATTATTTCCAAATAGGGAAAGGAGTTCGTCAAGGCTTTATATTGTCACCCTGTTTATTTAACTTATATGCAGAGTACATCATGAGAAATGCTGGGCTGGAAGAAGCACAAGCTGGAATCAAGATTGCTGGGAGAAATATCAATAACCTCAGTTATGCAGATGACACGGTAGAAAAGTGAAGAGGAACTAAAAAGCCTCTTGATGAAAGAGAAAGAGGAGAGTGAAAAAATTGGCTTAAGGCTCAACATTCAGAAAACTAAGATCATGGCATCTGGTCCCATCACTTCATGGGAAATAGATGGGGAAACAGTGGAAACAGTGTCAGACTTTATTTTTTGGGCTCCAAAATCACTGTAGATGGTGACTGCAGCCATGAAATCAAAAGGTGCCTACTCCTTGGAAGGGAAGTTATGGCCAACCTGGATAGCATATTGAAAAGCAGAGACATTACTTTACCAACAAAGGTCCGTCTAGTCAAGGCTATTGTTTCTCCAGTGGTCATGTATGGATGTGAGAGTTGGACAGTGACAAAGGCTGAGCGCTGAAGAATTGATGCTTTTGAACTGTGGTGTTGGAGAAGACTCTTGAGAGTCCCTTGGACTGCAAGGAGATCCAGCCAGTCCATCCTAAAGGAGATCAGTCCTGGGTGTTCATTGGAAAGTCTGATGTTGAAGCTGAAACTCCAATACTTTGGCCACATCATGCGAAGATTTGACTCATTGGAAAAGACTCTGATGCTGGGAAGGATTGGGGGCAGGAGGAGAAGGGGATGACAGAGGATGAGATGGCTGGATGGCATCACCGACTCAATGGACATGGGTTTGGGTAGACTCCGGGAGTTGGTGATGGACAGGGAAGCCTGGCATGCTGCAGTTCACGGGGTCACAAAGAGGCGGACATGACTGAGCTACTGAACTGAACTGAACTGAATTATTTCATATTTAACAATAGACAAAAATAACCCATGGTGACTGAAGCCAGGGTAGTGGCTATCTTTAGTGAAGACAGCGTGGTAAATGGGAGTAGATAGAAGAGAATTACTAGGGTGCTCTTTTGTTTGCCTTAAAATATTCTTTGGAGCCTTAAAATAGTCAC
The DNA here is from genome assembly GCA_007570785.1 of Antilocapra americana. Taxonomy (NCBI): domain Eukaryota; kingdom Metazoa; phylum Chordata; class Mammalia; order Artiodactyla; family Antilocapridae; genus Antilocapra; species Antilocapra americana. The sequence continues at coordinate 3,226,095 of ML661889.1, read as the reverse complement.
TGAAGTAAGTTTAAATTTTAATCAAACTTTTTAATTGAAGTAGAATGCATATATAGAAGACTATATCAAAGTGGACAGATTGATGAGTACTTACAAATAAAACCACCCACATAACTGCTTCCCAAATCTACCCACTTCAGCCTCTTCACATATCACTCTCAACATTCACTCTCAGCACTGCTGCTATTAAAACCTTTCTCTCAGCCTCATAATATTCACTAGGTTGCTCTCCTACCTGCTAGGGACCTTTGCTCACACCCATATGTGGAATGCAAATGCTCTTTCTTGTCAGCACTCAATCAGATACTGTTCAGATAGCGAAATTTTTTTTTATTGGTTTTGCCATACAGTGACATGATATTGCCATGGGTGTACATATGCTCCCCCTCCAGAACCCCCCTCCCTCCTCCCTCCCGACTCCCTCCCCCCTGGAAATCTCAGTGCAGCAGCCCCGAGCAACAATCCTGGGCTAGCAATTGATTTCACACATGATACTTAACATGTTTCAATGCCAGATAGTGAAATTTTTTACACTCAAACTTCACTTCAAGGAAGTCTTTCATAACCTTTGGCCAGTTTAAATTCCTTCTCACCACCTCTTGTACTTCTCCTTTGTAGAACTTGTTATAGCTGCAATTCTATGTTTTAGATGATTTATTTGATTAATATCTATAGATGCTAATAACTACTTATGTAATTAATTAGTAATTAACATAGACATTAATTACACGATGCTAAGCAGATGCTCACCATTATACTCCTAGCAGTAAGCACAGGGCCTGTCACACAGTAAGTACTCAATGAATATTTGTTAAATAAATGAATGAAAAGAAATTTGATAAAATCAGACAATAAAATAGTATGGAATCAAGAAATATTTATTAGTGACTTTTCCCTTATATAGCAGTTTGCATTTCTGCTGTTGCTCAGGCGTGAATTTACAAATATTTACACATTTTGGAAACCATCACTGACACCAAGATATAAAGTTTTCCAATTGAGGTATAATCAAGTCGATGCTCTAAAATGTGTTCCTTTTCCATATACCAAATTTTCTTGTACTGGGAAGGGTAGGTACTTCTAAATTTTTCTTAACTATATCCATAGTCAGAAGTTTAAAAAACAGAGTTCCATAACATGGGTAACTATTGATAGTAAAACCAAAACAAACAAAACCTCAAAACCTCTTTTTTAATCAGTCTCTATATTCTAAGGGGAAGGGTGGGGAGGGAGGAAAAAAAGAATACTAACCCTATCAATCTATCAAAATTTTAATCAACTCTCAATATGATGGAGAGAAAAAGATGACTCAAAATCATAGTTAAAATTAATAAAATCAAGACACAAAACTGACTGTCTTCAAACTTCAGTTAACATTATCCAATGTCATTCCAAAGCTACTTATTCAAAGTACGAGGTATTTAAAACAAAATTACTATTCTATTAACATTACCCAGTGTAAAAATAATAAAACAGTTTAGAAGCACCAAATACCACACAAATGGAAGAATACAGACCAAAAGCTTGCCATCTGTTAAAATGGCCTATTGTTGACTGGTACAGAGCTGTATTCTTTTTTCAATATTAGAAAGAAGCCTATGCAGCATGAGTTCATCACTCTGCAAACTATCCTTTTTCCTTGCTATAGGTTGAGCAGATACAAGACTCTTTAAACCCAACACATGGAAGATCACAGTTTAAGAGTTAGTGCCTTCTCTCTCCTGAGTTTAGAGAGGCTTAAAAAAAAAAAAATGGGGCTTCCATGATGGCTCAGCTGGTAAAGAATCCACCTGCAATACAGGAAACCTAGGTTTGACTCCTGGGTTGGGAGGATACCTTGAAGAAGGGAGGGCTACCTACTCCAGTATTCTGGCCTGGAGAATTCCATGGACTGTATAGTCCATGGGGTCCCAAAGAGTTGAATATGACTGAGAAACTTTCACTTCAGTTCACAAGTTTAAAAACCCTTACCCTTAATACTATCTCATATGTCTTTCTGCCGGGGTCCAGCCCCAGCGGGTCCGGGGGTCTGGAGGGATGAGTGGCGTCGGCGGAAGAACTGAGCTGAGTCGATGTGTGGTGATGGAGCAGTCTCTCTCGTTTATTGTTGGTTTACAGTTTTATAGCCAAAAGACATCCCCATTACGTCATTACATCACCTATCATTCTATACAATTTTTTGTTTTCTACCTTCCATAGCAACCTTATCATTGAGCTCATTCCCCAATCTATCATGAAACATTCCCCTTGCAGAAGTCAGATTTCTATGTAATTAGATTTAACAACAGTATGTTTACCATTTGAATGTCTTCAGCATACTTCATTCAATCATGATAAGTACATCAACCTAAGTAGAAAGGTTACATTTCTCTTATCGGGTGCAACTATGTAGAAGCTAGAGGGAAGGGCTTAAGCTTGAAACTGTTTTATTCTAGTAACCTACTCCGGTTCTTACAGGAAAGAGGAAAGAGGACAAAGAGACAGTTTAGAAAGAGGAAAGAGGACTAAGAGACAGTCTAGCAGCACTGCTTTAGCAATAAAACCCAATTAACCTTATAACTACTATAATGAATTCCTATGTCTACATTATCCTAAAGCAATCAATATTGCCAACTATGCTGGCCACAGTTATGAGCATTCCAAAATCCCATTCCAGCCTGGTTTCTTCAAGGAAGGGAGCCTCCTCTGTGGAGTGGTCGGGGGAATGGGATGTGGAAAGGTGACCCAAGTATGAGCCCTTCTGGTGGTGGCCTTGCCATGATCCCCAGAGAGCTCTTGGTAAACTCCCCAGTAAGGAGTAGTAATCTACTTAAATGTCCCTTTCATTCCTCCTTAGCCCCTGGGGAAGGCAATCCACCTTCCCAGATCCTCTGGTCTGGAGGAATTATCTCAGGACGAATTCTTTCCAACTGGGACTGACCTACTGAGATGAGCAAACTTCGGAGCATGGACAGAACTCCCAAGAAAAATACCAGGGGGGCCTTGCCAAGGATGCCCCAATAAAGAAAGTCAGCTTTGCAATTTCTTTCTTAGTCTCGTGGCCTTGTCATCCGAGCAAGGGGGCATCCTGATGGCTCCCGGTATCTTTCTGATCATGATCTTGGATGTTTGTAAGGTCACAGAGAGGCTTCTCACAAATATATCTAGAATGATAAAATGTTTAAAATACAAAAAAAAAAACAAAAACTTTGGATCTGAGTTCCCTCACTTTTAACAGCAAAGTCATAAGCTTACATGAATACTAGTTTCTCTCTACCCTATCCCTCATTCAACCCTTCCTCTCTACTCTCAGTTTTCAAAATAAAATTACCTTTTGGGAGAAAATTAGAGAATCCTTTTATTCCTTGCCTGCCATAAGAAACAGATTTTTGCACAGGCTGTCACATGTTTATCAGAGCATACGGTTCAAGTTATTTAGAACTTTTCTATTCATTCCCCTTAATTCATCCCACATTCCGCCACTTCCCAGGACATACAGTTAAGAAATGGCTGCCAGTGGTAAGTACATGCTTCACTATTAATGGGAATGGGCCATCCTACTGCGGGAGTAAATAACATCTGATCCTTAATGATTCCTATGTAATTCCAAACAACAGACACTTCTTAATACATTGTAACTTTTTTTCTTCACTATGCCAAGTCTAGCATTACAATCTAGCAGTCCAACTAATGCAGTGGAAATTATGCCATTTTTGTTATATTTACTTTTAGTCTCAATTGGTACAGTGTTTTTATATAGATGTTGTCAAAGTAAATGTAATTTTCTACCTTGTTATAATATATGCATTTTTATGCATTAATATATAAGGCTTTAGCACTGAAATATCCTACTGGAATATTTAATAGGATATACTATGGCACAAAATATCTTTTTTAATGGGATAATTTGTTTAACCATTCCCATAATGTTGTACCTCTTAATTAGAGTAGCAAGTTCTAATAGTTTGCTCTTCCCTGAGAAAGCTCTATCCTATTCTGTTTTCCTAAATTTGTCTCTTGCCAGTTCTAGAACTCTAAATCAAGAATGAGCTTGTTATTCTCGTACCCCTTTCCAATTCCCTTTGCTCTTGACAAGTTTTCTCTAAAGATGCTATGACCAGAATCTAACGAAACAGTCTAAGGGCAGGACTTATAGAACTTGCATTAAATAGAAAGGCAGGATGCTCTCTCCTTTCCTCCCTTCCTCCTTCTCACCCCATCCTTCATTGCCTCTCTCCCTTCCCTTTCGTTCCCCACCCAAGTTATTTTTCTGATGATTATGAGACTTAACTTACCTTTTTGTAAGATGTGCGTGATGTGCGTTACCTCCTCTGTTCCAAATACCAAATTTGGACCTACTGCAAATTTTATGAATGGCAGAGAATATAGGAATATCTGTCCCTTATTCTATGCCCGTGGAAATCTGGGAAAAGGTTTAGATATGAAATAGTAATTTTTCCACTGTGTGTTTTAGGAGGAAAGTAGGAAAGGAAAGAATTAAGAGAGAAGCATCTGCTATAAGGATAGAGACCCCAGGGTCTTAATGTCAACAGCATGGCTGTCATAGCCAAAATCATTTTATCAATAACTGAACTTAGGTATTAAAGGTAGCACTTCCCAGGTGGCACTAGTGGCAAAGAACCTGCCTACCAAGGCAGGAGATGTAAGAGATGTGGGTTTGATCCCTGGGTGGGGAAGATCCCCTGGAGGAGCACATGGCAACCCACTCCAGTGTTCTTGCCTGGAGAATGCCATAGACAGAGGAACCTGGCAGGCTACAGTCCATGGGGTCACACAGAGTCTGACATGACTGAAGTGACTTAGCAGCATGCACACAAGTATCAAAGAAAATAACTAGTCACAGAAGCAAATGAAAATCACAAGTTTGTGGGTCTAGCAGATTCTTGCTCCATTACTTTCTGGCCACTGGGTATTTGGCAGGTGTGCCTGGGAGGAGGTGTCATGGGGAGCTTCCCATTTAACTCAGGAAATACCCTGCCAAGAGCTGCAGCAGTGTCAATATAAGCAGGAATAAGGTTCCTGTAATAACATATCCATAACAACCAGCTTGCTAAAGCAACCATTCTGTCTTCTGAATGTCAACAAGGTCACAGACTATAATGTGGTTTCTTGACCTTGTGCAAAAACGTCAAGAAGTTGATAAGAAGTGAAGCTAATAATTTTAAAGTTGTCATATTTTTCTAGGTTCACCCCTATCATGAATATGAGGAACATTTTGGTTCTACCCTTTAAGGAAGTCCTCTATTTTCCAGGATAATGTATAAGTGTATGCCACAACATAATCAATATTATAACCACTCCATATGATGCTGATGGATCTCAAACTAGGAAGACAGTGATGGGCTCTCCCTTGATCAGTAGCTTCCTATTCTCAATCCCAAATCTTATACTTTCCATGAGTCAAATCATATTGTTACAGTCAATGAATAGATCAGTGATGGCTATGCTCTCCATTTTGCAAATGTTTTCAGCATACTAACAAAGAGCTCAATATGATCCAAGTCAATTTAATTTGATATTCACTACCCTTTCTCAGAACTACATTTGCTGACAATACAATCCAGTGATCAAAGAGAATGAGAATGCAAGGGTTATTTTTATGAACAAGTATATATTGATCCAGGGGTCCTTGTTGTGATTTAAATAATAACTCAACCTATCATTCTGTTAGCAGTCTCGGTTATTTCACTGTATACTTGTTCACATGAAGGCTAAACTCCCACTGCTTTGCTTACTGGCATTTACTTACTAACAAATAACTGGGGTACCCAAAGATGGACAAGGCACCATGCCTACTCAAATTGTCCAGCATTTTGTTTGTATTATGAATAAACAGAATAAGAAATGAAAATGGAGAGATCACAACAGAAAACACAAAAATACAAAGGATCATAAGAGACTATTATCAGCAACTATATGCAAAT
>ML661889.1:3188017-3219771 GCA_007570785.1 Antilocapra americana | reverse complement strand
GAAGACCTGCCATATGACCCAGCAATCCCACTGCTGGGCATACACACCGAGGAAACCAGAATTGAAAGAGACACATGTACCCCAATGTTCATCGCTGCTTTATTTACAATAGCCAGGACATGGAAGCAACCTAGATGCCCATCAACTGATGAATGGATAAGAAAGCTGTGGTACATATACACAATGGAATGCTACTCAGCATTAAAAAAAAATTTCATTTGAATCAGTTCTACTCAGGTGGATGGAACTGGAGCCTATTATCCAGAGTGAAGTAAGCCAGAAGGAAAAACAACAATACAGTATACTAACGCATATATATGGAATTTAGAAAGATGGTAACGAGAACCCTGCATGCGAGACAGCAAAAGGAATGCAGACGTATAGAACAGACTCGTGGACTCTGTGGAAGAGGGCAAGGGTGGGATGATATGGGAGAATGGCATTGAAACATGTTAATTATCATATGTGAAATCAATCGCCAGCCCAGGGTTGATGCTCGGGGCTGGTGCACCGAGATGTTCCAGGGGCAGGAAATCGGGAGGGGGGAGGGAGGGGGGTTCTGGAGGGGGAGCATATGTAAAGCCATGGCGGTTTCATGTCATTGTATGGCAAAACCAACACAATAAAGTAAAGAAAATTTTTTTAAAAAAAGGAATAAACTGTAAGGTACCATATTTTAACATGTACTCTCTTTTCATTATAATTTTAATATTAACTAAAACAAGCTTAGTTTGATTATATATTATATGCATTTCTCCATTCAAAAGACTGTCTACTTAATTCTTCCATTTTTTTTCCCTGTCTCATTGGCCATTCTCTTTCCAAAAGATATTTACCCTAATTCCATAATACAGTCAACAACAAAGGGCTTCCCAGGTGGTGCTAGTTGTAAAGAATACACTTGTCAAAGCAGGAGCTGTAAGAGATGCGAGTTCAATCCCTGGGTCGGGAAGATGCGTTGGAGTAGGAAATGACACCCCACTCCAGTATTCTTGCCTGGAAATTCCATGGGCAGAGGAGCCTGGCAGGCTACAGTCCATGGAACGCCAAAGAGTTGGACACAACTGAGCAAGTGACCATACATACACAATTAACAACAACCATAATAATAACCTAAAATATGGAAAAACATTAGTAGCTTGGTCACCTGCTGAGACCTCACAACTTACATCACTTTCTGTTGAAAACCACACCCTCTCATCCTGTTTTGAACAGTCTCATTAATGCCAGAGCAGCCTTCCTGTTAGCATGAGTATTTAGCTTAGTCAAAAACTCAATTAGTTCTCTAAACTGCTAACATGGGTTAATTTCTAGTAAGTGATATTCTTCCTAGAAATTTTCATCATGTTTTACATAAAAGACAGAAAACACAAAAAAGTTGGTTGTACATTACAACTTTTCTTCAGCTTCCTGGTGAAAGACAAAGGCTCAGTCTCTGTTATACATAAAGAAAAATTTTTAGGAACCATTGAGTTGATTTGAGTACTGGAAAAGTCAGTCTAGTTGTTTGTTCCATTGTTTTTTTTAATACATAGAGTAAATACATTCCTGAAAAATTAACCCTAAGATAAAACTCGGTTCATATTTTCTTCCTTCATTAAGAAACTTCTGAAACTCAAGTTTTTACATTTATCTTATGGAGAAAAAGTAGGAAGCCATGCTGGTTTTAATTCTGTTCATATATTTTTAGGGGTGGCTATATTTTAAAATAGTTCTCTGTGATTTGTTAATCAAGGTAAAAAGGACTATTCAATGGGTCAAAGACATTCTTAAGCCAGACCTTAACTCATCCAATTTAAATTTAGCATGTAACATCTTCAAGGTCAGTTCAATCCTTACACCTAGGCAGCGAATATTCTTTACTTCAATCTCTCATTTGATAACCTGAAGTTATGCTTTAATTTTCTAAGTGGAAAACAATAAAAACGATGGCTTTAAAATGCTCACTTAGAGTAAAACTTACTTCTTTAAACTCTTTTTATGAAAGTTAACAATTCTAAATGTTACTTTACAGTTTTTTATATTTATAATTAAGGTACAGCTAATTATTGATATATTGGCACCAAGACATCATATGAATCTGTATACTTAAATGAAATAGTCCATCAGTGGAAGATTACTGAATTCAGGAGATAGCTATAAGGGTATTCATAATATTATTCTCTCTACTTTTATATATGTTTGAAAATTTTCATTTCAAAATTAAAAAAGAAAAAGAAAAATTAAGCATTAAATAGGTACCAAGATACCACTAGAATCTCTACATTACTATTTCCAACCACTGTTCTATCAACAAATAATTGCCCATTCAGTTTGTTTTAAATTGGTGAACCCAATAAGTTGTCGATTTCTCAACAGTAAAAGAACAGTAAGTAGTTGACATTGGGATATTTACTCCATCCTTTGTAATATAAATTAATGTAAACTAAGGACAGTGAAGAAAGCTGAGCACTGAAGAATGATGCTTTTGAACTGTGGTGTTGGAGAAGACTCTTGAGAATCCCTTGGACTGCAAGGAGATCCAACCAGTCCATCCTAAAGGAGGTCAGTCCTGGGTGTTCATTGGAAGGTATGATGTTGAAACTCCATACTTTGGCCACCTCATGCAAAGAGCTGACTCACTGGAAAAGACCCTGATGCTGGGAAGGATTGGGGGCAGGAGGAGAAGGGGACGACAGAGGATGAGATGGCTGGATGGCATCACCGACTCAATGAACATGGGTTTGGGTAGACTCCGGGAGTTGGTGGTGGACAGGGAGGCCTGGCGTGCTGTGGTTCATGGGGTCACAAAGAGTCAGACAAGACTGAGCGACTGAACTGACTGAAGTGACAATATTTTAAAGATTATTCTCTATTATTAAAAATAGGAAAACTGCTTTATAAATTAAATATAGGATAGCATTTAAAGAGGAATATTTAAAAAGTAAGATAGTTATTTGGAATAACTCTTGAAGCAACTTATACATAAAACAGAAAAACTGCAACACCATGTTGTTATGCAGACCTTTGTTTAACTTATATGCTGATGCCTCATTTTGGTTTTAATTCATTTAGTAAGGCCTTTCAGGCACCTATTTCTATTTAGGATCATTATTAATACTAGAGTGGAAGACTATTTGTTTGAATCTATGAGTTGTTTTCTGATATGTGATTCTTTCATCACTGACATAGCTAAGCGACCATTGTAAAATGACTGCATCATTTGTTGTTTGTTGCCGAGACGATACAATCTTTGAGCAACTGCATTCATTTAAATTCCTACTAATATTGCATTATTTCCTCTCTAGCATGAAAAGTCATTCTCACTTTTTACTTAGCAATTGCTATCTGCCATGGTTTCTGGAATGCTTTATTTATATATTCCATAATTAAACATATTTATTACTTAGATTTAAGTAAAAAAGAAATCTGCTTCCTAAAACATGACCTTACCTACTAAATATCCCTAATTCTTCTCAATTTAAGTGAAGCTGAATTTTAAAAACTGTCCCCTTATCAAATTTTTGATTTCTAACCACACATGGCTCTGGGTGGTTTGGCAATCCTCAGTCGCCTTTTCCGTTCTCCGAAAGGAACATTACAAATATTTAAAATTCTCCTCAAATCCCTTAATAACTTATATCATCTCCACCCACTAGAGGTAAGTGGTCTTGCCTCCAAGACAACAGAGAAAAACAGCAAACGACAGATAGTGAATTATCATTCCATTTCTCCTTTCTAAACATATCTGTATCCTTTTGTCCAGAGCTAACCTACAAATATGTGCTCTTCACACCATCACCCTTCTATATCTTCCTGTATCTCTTTCAGGTGCTTGACCTTTAATAACTTTTCAATAGACTTCTTTTTCTTAACTTATAAACATATCCCAATCTCTCTCCTCTCACAAAACTCATTCCTTCTACTGAAGAGCCATTTTTTTTTTTCTTTCTTACCAAGACACTTCATGGGAGAAAAAACAACAACTCTCAATTCTAAATAACAGGATAACATTGATACTTAATACCACATTAACTCATTCAATCCTCACCACAACTCTATAAGCTAGGCAGTATTTATCTCCATTTTATGGGAGAGTAAATTGAGGCACAAAGAGGTCAAGTGACCTGCCTAAAGTCATCTAGCTAGTAAGTAATAGCTGGGAAACCAGGTACCAGAGCCCAGGTTCTTTCCCACTATGCAACACTTCATCCCTTAGGAAAGCATGTTTACTCACGTGACTTTATTAGTTACACACTAATTATCACTACCATCAATCTATCCAGTTTTAATTTTTCCCTAGTTTCATTACCTTTTATTTTGAGATACCTTGATTTCAATATAATCAAAAGACCTAGCCTCCATCTCTTTCCCCCTATGCCTTCTCTGCACTACTACAAAATAAAAATCTATCCAATATGCTTTTTAACTTACAAACCTTCAACGACTCTCCATCACCTACAGAATAGGTTCTCCAAACTCTTTAGCAAGACATGGGAGACTCTTCATAACCTGTTCCAAAATTACCTTCTCACTTCTGCTTCTGCAATTACTTATATAATATCCTCTAACTGTCACACTCTGAGATGTTTTTACCATGCTTGGTCACATCTTCTGTTGCACATTGAGAACCTTCTCTATGTTCCATGAACAACTTGTGAAGTCATTTCTTCATTCTCCCTCGATGAATCATTACTGTATTTTCTGAACTGCCTCTCCTGCACCTTCCCCAGGTAAAGCTAATCTCTCTCTCCTACTTCTATATTACCAAAATATTTGTTAAAAAAAAATAACTCTGTCATCAAAATATAACACTGTACTGTCATCAGTAATATAGACTATGAGCTCTCAGAGAACTGGAACTTTGTCTTACTGATATTCATAATCAGTACCCAGAACAAAGCAGTCACTCAGAATGTAGTTGATAAATGAATAGATGTAGCCCTTCTTTACTATTCAAAATCAATTTTCTCTGGACATAGGAATATAAATGAGTACGTCACAGGAGACATCATAATCTTAATCATTATTTACCTATAAAATGCCTAAAACCCTAACAATATGCAGAGAATATCTTTGTTCAAATAGTAATACAAGTACAGACTCTTTCTTGAAGTGCCAGTGAACAAAGAACTCTACCATTTACACAAGCAGTCTTTAAGAGACAAAAAAATACATGAAGGCAAAAGAAGTCAGAAATGTTAGGCCTAATCTAAAAGCCACAAAACCTGATCATGAAGGACCATCATATTATAAATATTATAAGCTACCCACATGAACCAAACAAACACTGAAGTTTTAGTCTCAATAGTTTTTCTTGCTACTCTAACTCCTGCATGTATAAAATAAAACATTTTGGCACTTGTATGATACCTTACGGGATTTATTAAATAGTTTACTAAATTATATTTATAAATCACAGAGGTATCAGTTTACATGCCAAATGCTTACAAGTTGTGAGGTGGATTGAAGCTGCTTCATTCAGCCTTAAGTGGAGGAAACTCATGGCACAGTTTTTGCTTATACAAGTAAACTGTTGCAAGTAGATATTTAAAGAAAAATTCAGCCAGAAGGCAATGTGATTTCCACTATGTTTTAAATAGCAGTTTCCTCTGAAGGCAGTTCCTTTTAATTCTACTGAGAGAAAAAAAATACAAAGGTTACAAAATAAGGTGATGAGAGAAATGCAAAGTAGCACAGAAAGAACAATAATGAAATACTCAGAGCAGTTTAGTTACTTATGCTACAATGAAGTCGACTTAATGTGTCTTATTTCTTTAAAAACTATTGAGTATATCACTGAGAGTTTTTTCCTAACTTATAGTACATTCTGATATCAACAGTCTCTGATGGCATTTAATAATATGAGTGGTCTTGAGTGATTCTGATCCTGAAGTGACTTCCTTATACACCAAGGTTCACACATAGGCTGGTCTAAAGTTCAGAGTTCAAAATAATTCAACTTTTAATACATACAATGAAAAATTACACCTAAGTCACTCACCAGAACACAAAAGCAACATTAATATTGCTGTTGTAGACTAAACAAAAGCAGGAGTAGGCAGTCTTTAAAACTTTTACTGTTTTTCTAGCCTCCAACAGGAAGAGCATTTTGGAAATACAGGGCTCATTAAAGAAGCCTTTTAAACTACTGTTGGAACTCAGGATTTTTGCCTTATAGAGGGAACTCTAAGCAGAGATTTAATGATCATTCTTATTTATACTTGTCAGTGTTTTAAAATTTTATACTCTACAAAGAACAGCTGATGTTTGACATTGCAACTTCATTATTAAAAACATAGTATGTCAAAGACCAAGACACAAAAAGAGAAGTAAAACTGATTTGTTAAGTAAAAACCTTATCATGTACAGTTTACTTTGCTTCTTGCATCACCAAGTCAGTATTTTTATGTTACTTGCAATTCATGGATTAAAAATCAAATGAATTAAAATTAATTAATTAAAAAATGCAAATATTAAACCCCCAAAATACGAGAACAAAAACAAATCTCTAGGAATGCTTAAACAAAAATTCTGGAGCTTAAAAAAGAGCTATTTGCAAGCTTTCCTGAATTAACAAAAGGGCAGGTAATAATGATGGCTTGTATGACAATATTGTCTTTGTTAGTTTAGCCCCAACAGAACTAAAGATTTCCTGATTACAACTTGGTAATCTAAGTCAACTGAAAAGATTTCTGGGGAAGGGAAACAAAGAGGAGTCTGAGTGCTAGCATTTAAGTGGAATATATTACCTAAGTTTATACTCTTCAGTGTGGGACACTGTAAATAAGAGGGGCTCCTACTTTGACAGCCCATGCTAGGTCATGACCTGAACTCACTGTACTGGTGTAAAAGAGAAAGTTCTGCAGGACTCTCAGAATTGCATGCTTCTCTGCTTCACCTTCACATAGGGCCTTACAATGAAGTGCTCACTCTGTACTCTATCTCATTGTCAAGATTTTTAAACAGTTGCTTTTTTATTGTAATGAGCCAATTATGAGCCAGTCACTCACAGTCATTAACAATAGATTTTTTTAATTGCATTTTTAATGAATTTTATTTTGGATAAAAGCCCTTAAAAGTACCTATGGCAAAGGGTAATCATACGCTGAATTAACAGCAAAATCTGTTTAATAATTACTTGTCTTTTATTTACTACAACAAAATAAACTTCAGTGAGAACGCTAAAAAATTGACAGTGTCAGGGAAGAAAGGTTACAGGGCTGGAGAGGGAGTCGTATTCTATGCTGCTAAAAAATAAAACTGAAAACATGACTTTTTCCTTTCCTAACTTTAATACAAATAAAATAATATATTATCAATATAGACCTTGCTCTATATTTAGAAAATAATGTTATTAATATTTTATCCATAAGCTATTGAAAATGCTTAGTATAATTATAAAACAAGGTAAATTGAAAAGGGAGAAGAGGCTCATTTCAAATGTAATGTGCTCATTTCTAAAGATGAATATCCAGATACTAGTTTTTTTTAAAACTGTGTTGTTTAAACAAAATCTATAGTGTAAAAAACTTCATTCATCTCAGAATACTTTACATGCATGTATGAATGAAAATGTCCTTGCTGAAGATAAAAAAATGATCTTAATGAAAATGTGAATGTATATTGTTTGTGATCAGTCAGATTGAAACCTCTTAAGTCTTAATCATAATGAAGAGCTCACTACCCAATGTGATTTAATAAATCATTAATCAGTAAGTTTTAAAGATGTACAATGACACTAGAAAAATCTTTTCATTGGGGGCTATAAATGTCATACTTTGGATAGATTAAAAAAATAATTCATTCAAATTACTCATTGGTGCAAAGAGATAAAAATTATATATACGTTCATATATACACATATATATTTATATATGTATAAGTAAAAGTATTCCCAGAAAAGCTGTCACTATACATTGACTTTTGTTAAGAAAATAAAAACTTTTTTGAATGTTCAAGGTTTTAAAAACCTTGCATTTTCTGCTTCAAGAATGGGCTGACTGAAAGCATGAGGCTCTGCAGCCTCTGGTTAATTAATCTGTGGCTGAATGACAGCACGCCTAGGGGCATGGCGCTGGCATCCCACGCAGGGTCCCAACGTGCTCTAAGCCTTGGACAGCTACATGCTGCACGCCAAGACTTTGCCCAACAAATAGCAGAGAGGCTTTCAGAGCCTTTCTTCTTCTGTCTGAGACATTCCATTAATTAATGTAATCCCTCTTTATCTTAAAGTTTTAATAAATTTAGGTGAGGCAAAATCAACACATCTATTGCACTGAACGCTATAACTAGTTGCCCTAAAACTTTTCTTATGTACTCCAAAGGCGTCTTCACAGAGCATAAAGAAAACGAAAGCAAAAAAAAAAAAAAAATATGTTATAACAGGTTTAGAAATTTTCAAACATGCTACTTGATCTATAAAATATATAAATATTTGTACAATCCAATGTTTAAAAATTCAATTAAATGAATCTGGTAATTTCCATTCTACCAGACTTAAAGATTTTGTGTTATAAAAATGTAAATCATGTATCTACTCCAAAATACTTTGAAAATTACTAGTACTTAGTCTTGAGCAAGGTGAGGCTGTTGTTTTTTTTAGCAACAGGATACAAAGGACATTCTTCTAATCCCTTTTACTGCCAGAACAAAACATCTTTCAAATCAAGATAAAATCGCTGCATCATGAATGTTAATATCATTCTGAGAAAAAATAATACCTTATGACTAGAAAAGACCATCCCTTTAGGGAGAAATGTTGTGTTAAACTGGATTATTCTCTTAGTAGTATAATAGAATAGCTTCTACGTAGTCTCAGATGGAATATCAAAATCTGCATTTAAATGGAAATATTTTAAAACAGATAGGACAAAAGGCTAAAAACACAACGAATATTTCCATCCCTACATTTCAAAAATCCAAAATTCTTCATGAGAACTTTTCTATATGGTACAGCTTTAAGAGTTTGTTTGTATTTTTGTTTCATTTTTATGAAGAGCTTGCAGAGTAACATAATTTCACAGTTCTGTGATTAACACATACTATTTGTACATATTATATCAAATTCACAAATTGGTACAAGAAGTAGGGCCACAAAATTTTTACTATTACAAGAAACAGATTTATGGTTTAGGTTTATACAGAGTTAAGAATGAGTCCTCTATTTTCTTCTTATTTTTAACCATGCTGTTTTATATGTAATTCTTACAAGGCAATAGCAGTTTGCTGAAATCAAATAAAATCTGAGTTTCTTCAGCATTGACTCAAATCACCACCATGGTTAGAGTAAAAAGAAAGCAAAGTGCTAGGCAATATTATAACAACTGCTCTTTGCGACCTAAAAGATTATTTTCAGCTCTTCAATAGTTGGGGCAATTTTCTTAAATCCTGAAGGAGCCTGACAGCACTGCACATTTCTTAAAGCTTGCATTTACTTTTACATTATAAAACAATAAAACAGCAGGGTAATGTTCATGCAGTTTAGAGACTTGTAACATTACCACAAATAATTCTACTGTATTATGGCAAAACATAAGCTGACTAAAGAAAGGGCAATCTATATTCATTAAAAGTACACAGACAAATGAGGTTGAAAATGTAACTTAAATGTTGTATCTAGTTCTAAAATAATATTTGCAAAGGGTTGAAAAAGAAAAATCCATGCTGGATGAAATTTTTTATCATAAATTAAAATACAATTAATTTCAAGGGTAGTGCTTATTGGCAAGGGAAAGGCTTCTCTCCTTTCTTTGAGTTACAACAGACTACATGGCTCTGCTGCCTCAGAAACCAACTACATTAGGTAATTTGAGCATTTTCCTCAACACTGTTGTAAACCAAGATACTCTACAATTACCAGCTTCAAAGATGCAGGCATTCTGACAGTAGTCACATTTGACTACTGGATTCCAAACAATAGGCCAACCTGCAAAACTTGGCCATATCATCTCCTTTGTAAAATCAGCCCATCAGTTCTGAAATGTTTTTATTTCTAGAAGCTGCTGGCTTTTGTACAGGAAACTGTGTTGATCTCTTTACTTAAAAGACATAAAAGACACCTTGTTAAAAAATGTAATGAGAACAAAAACTCTTGCATATGTACTGAACGTTTTTCTCACTTTCAACAGGTAATTCATTTCAATCCAGTTGTGCGAGATTCTCCTAAGGGATAACCATAGGGATGAAAAGAATAAGAGCATTTATCCACAGCAACCTACTTCTCATTTACACTAGAGCCTCCATGCCTGCTCCCAATTCCCCACCTCTAGCCCTCATTCCCAAACCTTCCAGCAGAAAAATTTCAACTATCAGTGGGAAATGATATAACAAAATCTAATCATCAAAAGTAGACCCTGATACATATCATCGTTAATCTAAGTAGCAAACTAAATTTGGGAAGCTGTATATGGGACATCAGGGAAGATCTAAGACTCATGGATATTTTAAATCATCTGCTTTACAATCACCTGGAGAACAACTGGAGAAACGTAGCAAATTATGATTTAAAAGAAACTACCTCTCCAACCTCGTAGATATTAGGCTTTTAGAGCTAATGCTCGAAGAAACTGATGTTTAAACTCAAATACTCCTGTCCTAAATGAATGGTACTCTCAGTTAGCAGAGAAGCAGAGTCTAAAATCTCACAATCTTAAGTGTGGCCTCACACCAGCAGCAATGGCATCACCCAGGCACTTGTCAGAAAATCTTATGCTCTTCCCAGCCAACTAAATCAAAACATGGATCTTTAATAATTCATCCAGATGATTTATCTGTAGTTTGAGAAGCTCTGGTTTAAGTTTTTCTCATTCCACCATTTATTATTCACTGAGAGACATAAAGAACAGAACAGCTTGTACCCATGAAAACACATTAATATTAGATATGACCACAATTTAAATAATAAAAGAGAAAATGGGGAAAATGCAAGTAAAACAAATAATTAAATCAGATCTAGAATCTGCACTCATTGCTTTAACACCTGAAAACTGACTTGTATGTGTGGATGTGCATGCACAGATGCCTGTGAGAGGAGAAAGAGAGAGAAAGGAAAGGGAGAATGGGAATGACAGAAAGAGACTAGGGAAAGAATGGAACCAAAGGGCATACAGAGGGTGTAGATGTAGACATATTCAGGGCTGAAAAGCAGAACCCAGCAGGTTGCAGAAGAGCACCAATGCCCCCTTCTTAACCACTTTCCCACACACTCCCTCTTACACATGCCCAAGACAGGGTAGTGGGAATGCTTTTCATTCCAGTAGCAAGAAACCATCAATAAATTAGCATTAAAAAGCAAAATATGTCACAAAAACCAGGATTCCCTAACTATATTAAAAACAATGCAGGAAAACATGGAAAGAATTAGTTCTGAGAAAGTAAAGAGACCAACACCACAAGGTAACTATAATACTAAAAAGGTGATTTACTATTCTTTTTCCAAAGTCTAAATAATCACTCAGAAATAAGTACCATAAAATAAACATTATTTTGTTTTGTTCTTACAAATGAACACACTATTGTTACTGTTACTATTTCTATACTAAAAACCAAATTTAAAGTAGTAGCACTATAATTTTTATTGTTCTTAATCATACAATAAAAATAGCAAACAATTAATAACACAAGTTCTAAAAGAAAGAGAAACATATTTTCCATCAGACATAAAGTAATGAAACATCTAAAAGACTAATCTACTAGGATTAATCTAATATTTTATCATTTATTTAATGAGAGAAAATACAGACAAACTTGATGATACCAACAGCAAATAAACCAGTTGATATCCAGGAGAACATAATGGTTAGAAAACAGAACTTACTGGCAAAAAAAATACATTACAATTAATGTTACATTGTACCTGTTAAAAATAATGTATATATCTGTGTCTGTATTCATCCACAGGGCAAATGATTAGCAAACAGTGTACTAAAATTCAGCTCACTTTGCAGCTGATCATCTATCGAATATAGCCCCATTAAATCGCTGAGACTGACTTCTCACAATAATAGAGGGAAAAAAATCACCTTATGTCTTGCATTTCATGACTGAGCTGCCCTAACCCATATCTCTCTGGTTTTTCTTCAAGAAAAAAAAAAAATGCAGTAAAAGATGGGCAGGATGCTACTCCCAGCTTGTATTCACCAAATGCCAGGAACTGTAAAGACTGGATTCCAAGTTGAGGTTTCAGATACTTATTAAACAAAGATTCAGAATTTCCAAATATAAATAATACATGCACAAACAGGTATATTATTTATAAAATCAACTAGGCAATTTATATCAATGGCTTTAGAAATAATCACATACTTTGATCCATTAATTTTATGTTTGAAAATCTATTCTAAGGAATTAATTTTTTAAGGTAGACAATAATTGATGTACACACATCAAAGTGCTATTATTTATAGTAAAAATTAGATTCAATCTAATTTACAAAATTAGGGAATCATTACAGATTATATCATACAGCCACATGATGGAATGTTAAGTAGTCATTAAATTATATTCATAAGAGGTTTTAGTGACATGAAAAATCTCCTGATATTTTAAGTTAAAAAAAGTGTTTTAAAGTTATACACAAAAAGTGGATGTGCGTATACCTATATATGCATGTTATATGTATGGATGTGGAAAATATGTCAAAATATTAACTCTGAATGACTAAATTTTGAGTAAGATCTTTTCTGTATTTTTATATGTGTGTATTAGTCGTTCAGTCGTATCTGACTCTTTGCAACCCCACAGACTGCAGCCCGCCAGGCTCTTGTCCATGGGATTCCCCAGGGAAGAAGAGTGCAGTGGACAGCCATTCCCTTGTTCAGAGATATTTTAAATACTTTTTAAAATTTAATAATAAATTGTTTAAAATATCAAAGAAAATTAAGTAATTATTTAGATTAAAAAGCAAGGTATGAAGAGTAAGGGTGGGACACTCCAAGGTTACTATGAAGCTATTCCACTCAATAAAGAAACAGTGTGATTATCTGAAAGAGAAAGGTAGTCTCAGAAGCTCTTTCTTCTGACTACCCAGAGGTAAAAGACAGATGAAACAGATAAACAAAAAAATAATAAAAAATAAAAGAATGTAGAAAAGTCAGAGGTCTATTAGGATCTAATAACTAGATAAAGAAAGCAAAGGGGATATCATCGATGCCAATGTGATTTTTCCTCTACAAAAGAATCAAAATAGCTCCAGCAAGTAAGTTAAAAAACTAAATTATAATAACGCTTAGTTTGATAATTCTTATTCCAAGTCTTGAATTGAATGCAAGGAAAGAATCTAACTACTATTAAATCATAACAAAACAAATTTCTAGAACCTCATTTCGTTTTCTACAAACATGATAGGTACAAAGACTGCTTTTTTACAAAAAAACAGGATACAACTTTGTCCAAGTGATAAAAATTATACACTGAAACATGTATTAATATTCAAGCTACATCTTTTATAAAATAATATTTTAGCTACTATGTTCATTAGTAACATTAAATTGTAACTTACTATGTTTTCTCTTAAACTTTTCTTGGCTGTAAATGCTTCATAATCATTTTCATTTCAGATTGCTTGATTGATCTATTGATTCCAAGTCAATTAAAACATGGAGTAAAGAGTAGTCACACTAAATCCACTATATAAAATAAGGAATTCAGTATATACACTGAATTTATACATAGTAGGGAATCAGTAATTATCAGGTAACCATAAAGCAGAAAGTATCAACATGTTTGACATCTCATAACTCTGCCAACTCTTCACACAACTAAATTAGTTTTACCTATATATATATATCATTGTTTTGTCTAAAATATACACAAGTAACAATCTGAGAAGAAACTATATATGCTCAACAGCAGGAAGGGTCAAGCTACTCAAAGCTGAAGACAAAATTTCTACATAAGTATAAATGCTCAAGATCTTTACCTGAAAAACAAGGCCCTTGATATTAACCTAAAATTAAGGTTTAAATGACCTAGTCTTTGACAGAATCTAGCCTATGAGAGCCCTGAAGAATACCTAAAATTAATGAGATGATGCTTCCATAAATAAAAGGGAGAGGTAGTTTCTGGCTTTCCAAAGCAACTAATTTAAAACAGTACATAGTGTTGAATTAATGACCCCAGGATACACTGAATTGGAAGTCAGATCTAATTTTAGTAGAAAATCACCCTTGACTTTGACAAAACTAGTACTGTGGTAGAAGCTGTTAACATGTAATTATCTGCTCTCCACTGCGGAGCACAAGGACAGGTAGGAAACTTAGAGACTCTAAATCGGTTAAAAATGACTAAATTATAATGAAAATTATAAGTTAAATCAAGATTCATAAGTATAATCCATAAACAGGCCCAGCTAGAGCAATTCTGAGCCTTAAAAACCAGAGGACTCTTAGGTGAAACTAAGTGACAATGGCAGACAAGGAAAGATGAGTGCCAACTCATGGAACAAAGGTATACTACAAAGAATATGAAATGTTTTTTAAAAAGCTAAGAATTCATCACAAATAATAATTCTGAGGAATACAAAACAGTAACTTTTTCCCTTAAAACTCAAAGTGCCAAGTCCTGAGACAAGTACTCTGCCTTAATCATCTACATGTCTAGCAACTAGAAAAAAATCTGGAAAAACAAGAGAAAAAAATAAATGTATATTAATGTTCTACAATTCACATGTATAAACATTATGAATAATTGTTATATGGTATGTGACTTATCTTTGTATCTCTTGCATCTGTCATTTTATTGAAGTTCAAAGAAAAAAAGAGAATAAAATTATCCGAAGAATTCCTCCTCATACTGTTTTCTCATATAAAGTTTTCAAATTTTAGTGATGTGACCATTTTCTGTTTACAAATCTGTCCAGGCAGTTAGTTTTTAGTAGCTGGGCACATGAAAGACTCCTTCAAATTTTAGTGATGTGACAATTTTCTGTTTACAAATCTGTCCAGGAAGTTAGTTTTTAGTAGCTGGGCACATGAAAGTGAAATGCATACATTTTGACATCATATTCACCAAGGTCAAAGCAATTCATACCTAATGCATAAAGAGGAAAGACAATTAAAGATAAAATAAAGAGTAGCAGAATTTCTACCGCACTATATACCTAAAGACACAGAACAGCATGGTTAACTTCTCTAAGAACAAGATCAACAGATAAACCACAACAGATAACAATGATCTTAAGTTAGTTAAGAGCAATGCTCTATTACTCCAAACCAAAAAAAAAAAAAAAAAACATTATACTTACTGATGAATAATAAAGATAATAATGTAATAGTTAACATTTATTGAGGTTTCCTCTATGATCTGTTTTAATGTCCCATTAATGTTCACGACAATCCTATGATGGTACTATCTCTAGCCCCACTTTGCAAACGTGAAAGCCAAAGTGTAGAAAAATTAACTAAACCAAGGTCATGCAGGTCATGCAGTTAGCATGTGGCAGAGCCTGGAACACAGACAAGTCTGACTACAGGTCCGCACTTAGCCTTTGAAACAAAACATCCCCCAACATTTCTTGTTACACACAACCTTGGCTTTCTGAAATATATGTAATTATGAAGAAATCACTGGTCATCATTAAAGCAAAAAGGGAAAATATACAGTGTAACATACATGCATGGTAAGTCGCTTCAGTCATGTCCGACTCTTTGCTAACCCATGGACTGTATGTAGCTCACCGGGCTCCTCTGTCCATGGGATTCTCCAGGCAAGAATACTGGAGTGGGTTCCCCTACCCTCCTCCAGGGGATGTTCCCGACCTAGGGATCAAACCCGTGTCTCTTATGTCTCCTGCTTTGGCACGCAGTTTCTTTACCACCAGCGTCACCTGGGAAGCCCATAGAGTGTAACCGGGACTGTCAACTTTTTGATCTCCAAACACTGTCACAACATATTATCCTTCATCACAATCCAGTGAGGAGCTGAGGAGGAAATAGCACCCAGCTAATCCTGATATACCCACCTTGAGAATTCCACAGTATACATACACATCTTTTTTATAAGCCACAGTACTTATGGTACCATCCAGATCTTGCTGAGGTTCTTAAAGATTTTTAAATAAAATGTATATTCAAAGATTTCGGCCACATTCCTCTCACACAAGACTCATATTAAAAGAAAATCCATCACATACTTCAATATCAACTTATAATAAAGCAAACTGAATTAATAAAAATAACAAAAAATGCTATTTTGTCTCACGCTTAATCTTCATTCAGCAGTGGTAATGATCTGGTCTCACATTCTACCACCTTGAAGAAATTTAAAGAAGGAATTTTTTAAGAGGACTGCTATAAAATTATCATTGACATTTTAATTAAAAAAAGAAATGTATGTAGAATAAACAGGACATTTCTAACAGTCTGCAGTGGCTGCGCCATTGCCTCTTTGTACAGTCTGGGTAAATTATGCAGGCTCTCACTAGACAGAGCAGCTGTATTTCACTGTCTTCAGTAATGTAATCTACATTTATCATTATTTTAATTAAGCGGATTCTTAATTTGGTACTTTCAATGCAAAGAAAAAATACCTTACTCATTCCTTCTTGGTAGACAGCAGTTTGTCAGTCTTGTAAACCAGAATTTAATTTTAAACATGTTTCCTACTGCAACTGGCCATTTTTAAAAAGAACTACCATATTTGGTTTATTAAGAGCTTGCTCATTTTCAATCTATAGGCTTAAACATTGGTTGCTTCTTTAGAACAATTTAAAAAAATGCTTTTGTAGCTATCAATATTAACCTAAATTATATACTAAAACCAATATGTACTTTATTATAATATTAAATTTAAGGTTATTCAAAGTCTTATGAAGCACAAATAAGAACTTTACAAGAAAAACAGCATTTTACAAAATCTTGAGAAAATTCAATTCAGTAGCTCTTTGAGAAAGATTATGTTTATAATCAGGTTATTTGAAATGCCCAAATCTTTAGCTAAATCTGTCACTGGGGAATACAACAGCTTTTAATCATTTTGAAAACAAGTTTTGAATTTTTAAAAATTCATTTATGATTATTATTTGTAGTTATCACAATTTGATTTTAAAGAATTACAGTTTGACTTTAATGAATTACTCTGGAGATGTGCTTATTTTACGTGGTTCACAGAGAAATAGTTACTGAATATTATATCACTACATAAAATTATGTATTTTAATACATGTATCTTGAATTTTATGTATCAATTAAAAAAAGGCTTGATGTTGATGTTAAATTTTTTTATTCAGCACACATTAATTGAGCACCTTTTATGTGCCGGGTAAAGAATTAAGTGCTTTATATTCAAACCAAATTAGAACAAACCTTTTACACAAAAAAGGAGGGTGTGTTTGTGTGTGTGTTTACATACACATATACACTTACGGTACAGTACCAAGTGATTTTTAAACTTTGTTCTTTCGAAGGGAAGGGTTTTTAGTACCCCAAGTCCACCTTAAACAGAAAAGCTCCACTTTCATCTATTTTTACACATCTTTTTTGTAGTTGGGTGAAGAGAGCAAAAGCCATTTACTACAAAATAGAAAAAGGGCTCTAGACTACCACTAAGAGCACAGGTAAACGAAAAGTATCCTAAGTGCTCCCAGACACATTGAATGGAAAAAATAAAAGATTCCTTTTTTAGAGTTTCATTTATTATCAGCTTTTGCATGTTGCCAATATCAGTTTGTGAGTAAATGTCTACTAAAGTAAAGTTTATAAACATAGCCTGTTTAAAAAGTTTGGGGATGAGGTCTGCAGGGAATTGAAAGTTAATGCACATCTCACTTTGTCAGTCCACATTACCAAGGAATACTATGCCAACTTTCAGATTCACATAAATCATCAGAAGTTATGAGATCAGAATTTTAAGAAATCTATAGTACATTAAATGTGTTCTAGATTTAAATTAAAACTTCTCCAGGTAAGACAATACCACTTACCTTCACACTGTGATTTTTGGATTATGGCTACCATTTGAGCACAGATAATGCCTTGTCCAATTAATATACATTATCTCTTACCCCTTACAAAACCCTCAAAAGATAAACTATTTTCACTTCCATTTGGCAGATGAAAAAGCAGGCTCAGAGGTTAAGAAATGTGTTCAATATTACATAGTAAATATAGGAGAAGCTATGATTTGGGTCCATGCTCTTTTAATTAAAACACTTTCAAAAGCTAAACTTTGCACATGTAATTTTTCTCTTCTAATCACAGCTAAATATGATGCCTTCTTTTACTATCATTTAAAGCTTCACGTAAAGTTGTTTTACAATAAAAAATTTAGCTGTCAACCTATATGATCAAATAGGTAACCAAAAAAGAGAAAGGAAAATAAAAAATTTAGCTTAATGCTAATGAATGAAAAATAATTTAGTCATTGTGTAACTCCTTTAGCTTGAATTTAAATAATGTCTTGTATAAAGCCTGGGTAACCCAATTCTAGAATTAGAAAAGTTAAGTTCTAGGCAGCCCACTCAGGCTCTAATTAAATAGAAGAAATGAGTAAAAAGAAACTATATTATTTTCTAAAATACCTCCTATTGGAACTCAACTTCAAAAAGATATTTCATGAAGAGATACTACAGCTTGTAAGATTCCTTCTATCTCAGATTACTCTGATGAATGTCTGATAAAACTTGATATTTACCACTGGGTAACAAGAGGTAGCCAATAATTCTAAATGAAAACTCAGAATGGTGTTTTGTTTCCTTTGTTTAAAGTAAAGCCGCTAGTGAAAAACAAGAATGTCTGCTTAGGAAAAAGGAGTCTCTTGTCTGAGCAAAAATTAAATTTAAATATCCTGCTTCTTACCTGAATATTCTAAATCATCTACATTTCTCTAAATTTCACTAAAAGACTACAGAGGGCACTGTTGCATCAACTTTGAAGCTCTACAACGGAATCCGAGAAAAACTTCTATAATGTGTAATTTTTTTTAAGGGTCAAATGCATGGAAATCTACTAAGCCTAAAAAAGGGAAAGGGCCAAAATGTATGTTTTTCTAAAATAGGTTAGACTTCAATGGAGCAAAAAACTTAACAAAAACAACTGTCAAATTGAGAACACCATATTGCACACATTTTGCATTTCCCTTTGTAGTGCTTTCATGAGAAAGGTAACTAATCATGGCACCTCCTTATCCAATGGAAACAGCACCCCACTGCAGAGTCCTCCTCACAATCAATAGGAAAATGAATGTGGCATTTCATGCAATCCTTCCATAATTCTATCAACAGACTGAATGCAGTCTGTTTGCATACTTTTGTCTAAAAGGCCAGTTCCATTTGTCGCCTCTTTGGGAAAAATGATAGGTACCGATCAATCACTTTCACGTGAAAGTAAACACACTGCAAAAACAAAACAAACAAAAGGATAAAAATTGAAATCCTCACCTTTTTAAAATGAAATTCTATTATATGTAAAAACTCCAAGAAAAATAGAAAAAACAAGTTTTTACTCAGAGATAGGAATTTTGTTGCTATTACTCACAGTTCTGGTATAGAAAAGAAATGTTATATACAATAATATTCACTAATCTTATAATTACATATGGACAATATTCACTTAAACTTCCGTGTATTTTCTGCCCTGTCACATCATTCCTGTTATAATTCTTTGAAACTAAATTCAATTAAGTACAGGGCCAAAGATCTCTTTAAATACATATGTCTGCAATGTATTACAATAAGACTAGTATATAAAATACAAAGCTTCTTATTATACTACCACCTAAACTTTTCCACTTGTTTATTCACCAAAAATTAAAATTTTTGACAATATGAATAGTATAAAAGGGAAAGGGAAATCAAATTATTTTATTTTGGTAATTTAAAAATAATGTCCTGAATTACTGAAGCTCTGTAGAAATACTAACATTAGCTATAAGAATTAAAACATCATGACCAGGCAACTACAGATAACATGTAAAATGAGAAATGCATTAATGCATATCAGGTCACAACATCACATCAGAAGTTAGATGAATCAACATTAATAACAGTATCATCATAAAACTAAGGTCTTGGAACTCCCCGGCAGTCCAGTGGTTAGGACTCCTTGCTTTCACGGCCAAAGCCAAGAGCCCAGGTTCAATCTCTGGTCGGGGTACAAAGATCCCACAAGCCACACAGTGCAACCAAAAAAAAATAAAAATAATAATAAAATGAAACAAAATCAAGGCTTCAAATAAAGAATCCCAAATTCCCTAGAAAAACAGTATACAACTCATTTTGTCACTCTCAAAATTCCAGAGAGATTAGCACCTTCTCTGAAATCAAAGTGCAGAACTGTGAAAGTGTTAAAAATTCTTTAATAATATGTCAACCTACTCATAAATGAAAAAAAAGGGAAGGGGCTTCAGATGGTATGTTAGATTTCATTTTACTACAAAAGCTCCAGTTTAACAAGTTATTTTCTGCCAATAAAAGTCAGGAGTAAAGCATTGTTAAAGTGGCCTGTACTGACTCTAAAGCTTTAACTTATTAACTTAACCAAAATGCTCCTTGAGTATTGCTCCCTTAAATTATTAATTTATGAGTTTTGCTTAGTCTCCTCCTGAGGCAAGGCAGTTTGTAGGTATGCTGAGTGCATGTAAATAAACAGAAAGCTTCTATAATAGTCTAATAATACACTAAACATAATAAAACAACCGTTTTTAATCAACACTGAATGCACAATCCTATGAACTAAGTTTATACAAATGGGCCATATAATTTTAAGAAACTGTACGATCTCTAGAAAGTAAATGCACAAAACAAGAAAAATTAAATACAAGCCCATGGCTTTACACTGATCCAATAAAATACATTCAATACAATCAAAGTGCTGCTGTGACTATGAAGAGTATGCCACATGCAATGTCAAAGAAATCTAAGAAATGTCGTGAACTGTGAGAAAAACTGTGATATTGCTTTTCGTCTACCACGAAGATGACTGCAAAAAAGGAAAACAGGTAATGTCTTTAATATTAAGGATATTTAAGTAGATATTCTAGTTTCCTATTGTAAAAAGAAATGTAGCATATTAAAATCAATTTTGTTTAACTTGAATTTATGCAAAGCTTGATTGTGAGCAATAGCTGCTAAAAGGATGCAGCATTGTTGATTCATATACAGGCATTTTACTTAACTACACTGGATAATAGCAGTGCTTCTAAAGAAGTATAAAAAGCAAAGCGATTAGCAGTCATTACTGTTAATTAGTGCTCACATTACATTCCTTGGGATGAATCTCCTTTAACTTGTATACATGGAAAGTTTATTTTTGAAGGATTGCCAAACTTTGCCTAGGTAAGCAGTGGAATAAGCCGTCAACTACCAGTAAGCAAAATAAAAAACAGGGACAGATCAGTATCCAATTAGTATGTCTAAGTTTTTAAACAGGAAAAGGGCTGATGGGAATGAGTAAAACTGGAAACTCATACTTCACATTCTGCAATCTCACTGATAAAAGGAGGAAATGTGTGTTTATCAAACTTGCTGTGAGCACACAGTTCATTGGGAGTCCTGTAAACAATCGCCTGGCTGCCCACTTCCAAATGCATGTGAAAATCTTAGAGATTCAGAGCATCATATTCAGCAAGCAAGGTCATTCAAGTAATGCCCTGGAAATGGGAAATTAGGAAAACGTGGCAATCAGAGGATTCTGGCTGACCAGAAAAAGCCCTGGGGCCGGCTCACCATCTTTCACCACCAGTCAGGCTGTCTCTGCCTATTCAGTATTAACACAACAGCGCTGCAAATGAATGAAAAGCACTCCACACACCTAACTGGGACATTGGCTTTCTTGTTTAGAAAATGATAGGCATTTGTAACAGAAGGGAAAAAAAACAACCCTCACACACAGCTTTCAAGAACCAGCTCTAAAAGAAAACAGGCCCCTGGTGAACCTTTAGAATAGGTCCCGGGGAATAGAGACATCCTGTTGATTATCAGGTATCCTTCACTCCTATACTATTCTGTGCATTTTAAGATGGAGGCTACATCTTCAGCTAAAAAGCTTCAAAAGCAATACATGCTCATTAGAGGAAAGAATCAAAAATTCAAATGAGCAAAAATTATACAAATGCTCTTAATGCTTTCCACAGACTTCAAATTTATCTTTCAGATCTTTTTCTATGTATGCATTTGTACAAATACTTCTAAAAAATGTAATTATACCAAAAAGAGTATTTGGTAATCCATTTCCTTCTCTTCATAATACATGTAAATGTATTTGTGCAACTTCATTTTTGATCTATACATTATTCCATTGTGTGGATAAATCATAATTTAGTTTGCCAGTCATTTCTAAATCTTTGAGTCAACTTAATTTTCTTAGAATATATCCTTGAAAGTGAAGGGCTAGATAAAGAGATGCTATATTTTTTTGTTTTCTGATGAGTTCTGCCAAATTACCTTCAAAAAGGCTGAACCAACTTACAGGACATGCAGCACAAAAGAGTACTCACTTCTCCAAAACCAATAACATTTCTTAATCCTGCCCAAATTATGGGCTTCCCAGGTGGAGATAGTGGTAAAGAACCCACCTGCCAATGCAAGAGACATAAGAGATATAGGTTTGATCCCTGGGTTGGGAAGATCCCCTAGAGGAAGGCATGGCAACCCATTTCAGCATTCGTGCTGGGATAATCCCATGGAAGAGGAGGCTGGCAGCCTACAGCCAGAGGGTCACAATGAGTCTGACACAACTGAAGCCGCTTAGCACACTCACACACCCAAGTGATAGCTGTAGTTTGGGATTAACGAGATTGAACATTAGCCATTTCAATTTCTTTCTCTATGAAATGCCTGTTCATATCCTCAGCCCATTTCTCTATTTGGAGGCCAACTTTTAAACATCAAAAAAAATGGTGATGAAAAGAACTCATCAAATGCTGCTTTGGAGGATCACCAAAAAGAGATTATTTTAAAGAGGAGATGGTAATCGTATGAACACTAAAAGACTCTATTAGGATTAATAACTGAGCATGTAATTATTTTACAACATTATATTATAGAAGGCTTCCCAATCCACTTAAAAAGAAAAATTAGGAACTGAACTGGTTTTGCAAATATTAATTTAGTGAGGCTATCTTTGCTTTCCATAAACATAAAAGCTATTATGCCAACATAGCATCATATGCAATGTCTTGGAGCTATCTTTTTTCTTTTCTGTTATTCCAGTAAACAATTTGAACACACAAAATATTCAAAGTACCTTATTAGCTACTCTGATAAGTCAAGGAAGAAAGCTGTAACTATAAATGATAGACACATCCCTCGTGCTACTATATTATATTGAGGACTAAATTAAAATATGTCATTCTTGAGCATAATACTAAGTAAAAGGAAAAAAAAAAAGTCCTTTCAATTTAAGGCCTTTCCTCACAGGATCAAGAAACTGACCAAGCAGCCAAATATACCAATTCCTAATTCATCTGCAGACTCAAGTTTAGATTAGAATGTAATTTCAAGCTATAGATCATGTCTTGTCTTCTTCAGACAAACAACAGCCTAAAACCTTGATGCTTTTGAACTGTGGTACTGGAGAGTCTTGAGAGTACCTTGGACTGCAAGGAGATCCAACCAGTCCATCCTAAAGGAAATCATTCTTGAATATTCACTGGAAGGACTGATGCTGAAGCTGAAGCTCCAATACTTTGGCCACCTGATGAGAAGAGACAACACACTGGAAAAGACCCTGATGCTGGGAAAGATTGAAGACAGGAGGAGAAGGGGGTGGTATAGGGCGAGATTGTTGGATGGCATCATTGACTCAATGGACATGAGTTTGAGCAAGCTCCAGAAGACAGGGAAGGACAGCAAAGCCTGGCATGCTGAAGTCCATGGGGTTGCAAAGAGTCAGACATGACTGAGCAACTGAACAACAGGACCAGTGCTTCTCCAACTGTGTTAAAGATCACTTTAAGGAAAAAAAAAAAAGAAAAACAGTGCAAACCTTCAAAGATCACAACTTTTGCAAAATACAATTAAAATGAATTACCAAAAAAATTTTTAAAGATACAAGCCAAATTATCATTATTAGGGTCAATAAATATAAATTTACTCTCAAGTAACTATAAAAGTTTCTAAACACTTCAATTTCTACAAATAGCTGACCTTAAACCAATGAAAAACACTTCTTGGACTAGCACCAACCCCTAGACCAAACTTGAGTATCAATAATCTAAAACTATTGAGAGCTTTGAAACAAGATGAGATCACAGATATATCATTTTAATCCATGATTTAATAATTTCCTCTCCTTATCAAACCACGTATTTGTCCCTTTGTCTCACTGTTAATTCATACAAGCCTTATAGGTCTATATATGCGTTATATATGTACTGTTATATGGTAATATCTGCATGAGTTAACACATATGTATTGTTGGAAGACAGCAGAACACAAAGATTAAAAGTACATGTCCTACTTTCTAGCTGTATAACCTTGGTTATACAGTTATTTGTCCTGTATTTCAATGACTTATCTGCAAACATGGATAATAAACAGGGCTGAGATAAAAATAAATTAAAATATAATGTCTAGAGATTAGGGCAGGGCCTGGCAGGTAGTGCTACATGAACAATAGCAATTATAATTACAAAAATAACTGAAAAAAATCACATGGTTCAGAACTAATAATCAATATAGAGAGGAAACTAAAATGAATGGCATGATTTAGTGTTATACAATAAAAACTAATAGTTAGAGTAAGGCAAACTGATATAAAGACTAAGTCCTGAGAGAAATTTCTCCCTTGGATTGTTATAAAGTTGAATATGTAATATGGGAAAAATCTTCAACAGCATCCCTAGGGAAAATACATAATGAAAAATTCTGTGTATTTCTTATGGACAGGGCACCATGATGAGCACTGCAGAGTATCCAAAATGGAAAAACACAAAGTTGTGCCTTCAAGAGGTTATAAACTAGCAAAGAAGATATATAAGCAAATAAGGGTGCAAATAAGCATAATGTAATAACAACCCAAAAGAGTAACTAAACACAACAGAAATTCAGAAGAAGAAACTTGTACTTGAGGAATCAGGAACACTGCATTTGTATCCTTGTCCTTTTGTCCTTCAGTGGAAAATCCAAAGGCCTATTAAGAACCATCCTGAACACACACAGGACTCAACCCTGTTGGTCTTTCTCTGGTCATCTTCATTTCTTACATGAAATTATAAGATGGCATTTTTCACTCTATTATCTTTCAGTTCAGTTCACTCACTCAGTCATGTATGACTCTGAGACCCCATGGAATGCAGCACACCACACTTCCCTGTCCATCACCAACTCCCAGAGCTTCCTTAAACTCATGTCCATTAAGGAGGTGCTGCCATCCAATCATCTTATTCTTTATCATCTCCTTCTCCTGTCTTCAGTCTTTCTCAGCATCAGGGTCTTTTCAAATGAGTCAGTTCTTCCCACCAGGTGGCCAATGTATTGGAGCTTCAGCTAAGCATCAGTCTTTTCAATGAATATTCAGGATTGATTTCTGTTAGAGTTGACTGGTTGGATATCCTTACAGTCAAAGAG
Organism: Antilocapra americana; assembly: GCA_007570785.1. Lineage (NCBI taxonomy): Eukaryota > Metazoa > Chordata > Mammalia > Artiodactyla > Antilocapridae > Antilocapra > Antilocapra americana. The sequence continues at coordinate 3,194,288 of ML661889.1, read as the reverse complement.
ACTCTCAAGAGTCTTCTCCAACACTACAGTTCAAAAGCATCAATTCTTTGGCGCTCAGCTTTCTTTACTGTCCAACTCTCACATACATATGTAACTACTGGAAAAACCATAGTTTTGACTAGATGGAACTTTGACAGCAAGTTAATGTCTCTGCTTTTTAATATGCTGTCTAGGTTTATCATAGCTTTTCTTCCAAGGAGCAAGCATCTTTAAATTTCATGTCTGTAGTCACCATATGCAGTGATTTTTGGAGCCTGAGAAAATAAAGTCTCTCACTGTTTCACTGTTTCCCCAGCTATTTGCCGTGAAGTGATGGGACTGGATGACAGGATTTTAGCTTTTTGAATGTTGAGTTTTAAGCTTTTTCACTCTCCTCTTTCACTATAATCAAGAGCTCTTCAATTCCTCTTCACTTTCTGCCATAAGGGTGGTGTCATCTGCATATCTGAGGTATTTGAATATTTCTCCCAGCAATCTAGATTCCAGCTTGTGCTTCATCCAGCCCAGCATTTCACAGGATGTACTGTGGTTCCCTGGTGGCTCAGATGGTAAAGCGTCTGCCTGTAGTGCAGGAGACCTGGGTTCCATCCCTGGGTTGGGAATATCCTCTGGAGAAGGAAATGATAACCCACTCCAGTACTCTTGCCTGGAAAATTTCATGGATGGAGGAGCCTAGTGGGCTACAGTCCATGGGGTCACAAAGAGTTGGACATGACTGAATGACTTCACTTTCACTTTCATTGTGCATATAAGTTAAATAAGCTGGGTGGTTAAATATACATGGTGGTTAAATATAAGCAGGGAGGTTAAATAAGTTAAATATACAGCCTTGACATACTCCTTTCCTGTTTTGGAACCAGTCTGTTGTTCCATGTCCAGTTCTAACTGTTGCTTCTTGACCTGCACACAAATTTCTCAGACCGCAAGTAAGGTGGTCTGGTATTCTCATCTCTTCAAGAATTTTCCACAGTTTACTGTGATCTACACAGTCAAAGTCTTTGGCTTAGTCAATAAAGCAGAAGTAGATGTTTTTCTGGAATTCTCTTGCTTTTTTGATGATCCAGTGGATGTTGGCAATTTGACCTCTGGTTCCTCTGCCTTTTCTAAATCCAGCTTCAACATCTGGAAGTTCTTGATTCACGTACTGTCGAAGCCTCACTTGAAGAATTTTAAGCAACACTTTGCTAGTGTATAAGATGAGTGCAATTTTGTGATAGTTTGAACAGTCTTTGGCATTACCTTTCTTTGGGACTGGAATGAAAACTGACCTTTTCCAGTCCTGTGGCCCCTGCTGAGTTTTCCAAATTTGCTGGCTTATTGAGTGCAGCACTTTCATGGCCTCATCTTTTAGGATTTGAAATAGCTGAGCTGAATTCCATCACCTCCAATAGTTTTGTTCATAGTGATGCTTCCTAAGGCTCACTGGACTTCACATTCCAGGATGTCTGGCTCTAGGTGAATGATCACACTATCGTGGTTATTTGGGTCATGAAGATCTTTTTGATATAGTTCTTCTGCCACCTTTTCTTAATCTCTTCTGCTTCTGTTAGGTCCATACCGTTTCTGTCCTTTATTGTATCCATCTTTCCATGAAATGGTGCTTTGATATCTCTAACTTTCTTGAAGAGATCTCTAGCCTTTCCCATTCCCTCTATTTCTTTGCACTGATCACAGAGGAAGGCTTTCTTATCTCTCCTTGCTGTTCTTTGGAACTCTACATTCAAATGGGTATATCTTTCCTTTTCTCCTTTGCCTTTTGTGTCTCTTCTTTTCTCAGCTATTTATAAGGCCTCCTCAGAAAACCATTTTCCCTTTTTGCATTTGTTTTTCTTGGGGATGGTCTTGATCACTGCCTCCTGTACAATGTCATGTATCTCTGTCCATAGTTCTTCAGGCACTCTGTCTGAAGATCTAATCCCTTGAATCTATTTCTCACTTCCATTGTATAATCTTAAGGGATTTGATTTAGGTCATACCTGAATGGTCTAGTGGTTTTCCCCATTTTCTTCAATTTAAGTCTATATTTGGTAATAAGGAGTTCATGGTCTGAGCCACAGTCAGCTCCCAGTCTTGTTTTTTGCTGACTGTATAGAGTTTCGCCATCTTTTGCTGCAAAGAATATAATCAATCTGATTTCAGACCATCTGGTGATGTCCACATGTAGAGTCTTCTTTTGTGTTGTTGGAAAAAGGTGTTTGCTATGATCAGTGTGTTCTCTTGGCAAAACTCTGTTAGCCTTTGTCCTGCTTCATTTTGCACTCCAAGGCCAAATCTGTCTTTCACTCCACGTATCTCATGACTTCCTATTTTTGCATTCCAGTCCCTTATGATGAAAAGAACATTTTTTTTTGGTGTTAGTTCTAGAAGGTCTTTTAGGTCTTCATACACCAATCAACTTCAGCTTCTTCAACATAGTAGTTGGGGCACAGACTTGGATTACTGTGATACTGAATGGTTTGCCTTGGAAATGAACAGAGATCATTCTGTCATTTTTGAGACTGCACCCAAATATTGCATTTCAGACTCTTTTGTTGATGATTAGGGCTACTCCATTTCTTCTAAGGGATTCTTTTCCACAGTAGTAGATATAATGGTCATCTGAATTAAATTCAGATTATCTTTGAGATCTTATTCTGTTTGAGATTTTAATATCTTTCTTGAGAGATGTTGGACATGGACATCTGCTCTCAGGTACCATAACTCCATGCTACTTTTCTCTTTGCTTTTTGGAAGCCACAGAAGCCCTTTCTGACTTCATAGCATATAGCATATTATAGGCTTAGTGGACAATAGATTCCTAACTTGAGTAGTCATGGCTATAAGTAGCCAAGTAGCCTAGGCTACAAGGCTTTCTGAAATTAATGGTTTAAACAGCAGTTCTTAAACTTTAAAAAAAGAACAGATCATTGTGGGGCTATAATAAACATTTAGAACTCTCCTTAGAAAAATTTATATTCACAAAAGAACTTCACAAAAATTTCAGGGTTCAGAAACACTTCTCCTCTCTAGATTAAGAAATCCTGTCTTAAAGTATCATGTTAGCCTCCACTGAACTCCACTAGACTGACTCTTACTAGCTTTCTGTGATCAAGTCCAAACTATATGATCAGTAAAAATCAGTAAAACTTGTGTGAGGTTTAAGGAAGTCACAAAAATGACTGTGAGACCAATACAAATTATTAAAGGAGTGAAATTGTGAAAGGCTCCAAAGGGAAGGCCATGGGCTATGTACCAAGTGACTATGACTTTTCCTCCTCTCTGGTAACCTTGCAAAACTAGTACACAGAAAGGAATCCACAAGGGAACTGGTTTTAAAACAGATCATCGACCATTTCAATGGCCTTGGAACCAATCTTATAATAGGTAGCAAAGAATTTTGCACACAGAAGGGAAATGCCTCTTCTGATTTGTCTCTATTTGTATAGAAATCTATAAGGATCAATATTAGCTAAATTTTGTCAAGGTCTGTTCAGTAAGTCTAATTAAACAACTGCTCATTGAGCACCTACTCTGCGCAAGTACACAAAATGATCATATGCCTCAGCACTGTAGATTCTATGAGCAATGGTGGGATAATTCTGCTGGCAGTGAGAGATAACTGCTCTTATATACAAGAGTACACACATAACAGTTCCACGTTAATGCCTCTGCCTTGTTTTAGAGCCATTTTTAAAATCTCTTAATTCTTCATATACTGACTCAAAAGTTGAAAGTTCTCTAAATTTAGTTAATGTAACTTTCAATTAAAGTTTTTGCTTGAGGCTTTTTACAAATGAGTTAATAGAAAATATACTGACTCATTTTATAAAATAAGCATAGAGTTAAACCCTAAAAGAACATCCCAAAATAATTTTTAATGGAAAAAAAAAGTATCTAGTAATAAGAACCTTTTTCATCTTTGGGTTACTTCTTTATCTTCTTTTGAAACAATCCATGCCTCTGTTTACCTATATAGGAAACTGGACAGGAAATATTAATTCTACACATCTTTTGGGACGTTATATTATTGGACTAAAAGAGTATTAAAAAAAACTCTAGAGGGCCAAAAATCGTAGGCAACAAATGTAAAAGAATAAATTCAATCCAATATATAATATAAATTTGTCCCCATTAAAACCTCTTTCACAATTTGAATGATTACCACTCTTTTTCTTCTTTGCATTAACATAGTAATAAAGTCAAGAGGAATTACACTCATTTCAATGGCAACTTGAAGCCATTACTTAATATTAATATAAAAATGGAAATTTGTATGCAATAAAAAAAATTGATTTTATTTAGTTTTACTAGCGTATTTGGGAAGCTAGGGAGTAAAGATGAAAGAAAACCTGAGACTGACGTGAAATTGGCAGGTTTTAAAAAAACTAAATTATACAACATCTTTTCTTCTAGAAACCTAAAGAGGCTCTCATATATTTTCTCATTTATTCTCAAAACAAATAAAAAGGATAGAAGGAAGCTATATACAAGTTTTACAGATAGAAAAAGTGAATTCCAGAGAATAATTGAGCATAATGCCTGTACAGTCCAAGGAGTGTGTGGGGTCTCATAAAAAAATAAAAAAGAACAAAATACAATCCTTGCCCCTTGAAGTAGTTGTAACTTTTGAACAAAAACCCACTACAAAAACAAAACACACAACAAAACAAGGCCAGTAGCTCTGGATATCAAGATAGATTAAGTACTTAAGAGAAGTACAATGTTACATGAAAGTTTCAAAGAAGAAGATATTATACTTAGTGGGGGCATATCGAGGAAGGCATCAAGGAGATGCCCTGTAAAAGAATGAATTGTAGAAGAAAAATTATTTCTGAATAAAACATACTACTAGGGAGGAAAGACAAGGACTATATGGGGAAGAAAGAGTCTTGACAACAGTCTAGCGCAGGTGAAACACAGGTTCTATGTAGGGGAATACTGGGGAAATGTACAAGAGAAGATGAGGTAATACTACAGAGAATCTTGAGGGTCAGTGGTAAAGATTTTTGATGAAGAGAAAAATGTGCCTGGATCTACGCTCTAGAAAAACTAACCTGGAGGGAGTTTCCAGGAGACATCATGGAGTACGGAAGACTGGAGAAAGACCATGGTAATATGAATCCAACCTACATATATTACTATTATGTCAAAAGCATTAGTATTGTACATTGCACTTCCCTGTAGGTACTTTATTATTTATTTAAAGTCACGAGATAGGATAGAATATTTCAGTTGCTGTATACTACATACAACTCTATGAAGAAAACGTAAAAGGACCAACAAGACTAACATTTACTAAGAGGTAATGTTGATTAAATTAACCCAGATTGATATGAAGTATCTTCTACACCATCCTATACAGATTAAAGAGATGAGAAAGTTCAGTTCAGTTCAGTTCATTCACTCAGTCATGCCCAACTCTTTGCAACCCCATGAATCGCAGTATGCCAGGCCTCCCTGTCCATCACCAACTCCTGGAGTCCACCCAAACCCATGTCCATCTAGTTGGTGATGCCATTCAGCCTCTTATCCTCTGTCTTCCCCTTCTCCTCCTGCCTTCAATCCTTCCCAGCATCAGGGTCTTTTCCAATGAGTCAACTCTTAGCATGAGGTGACCAAAGTATTGGAGTTTCAGCTTCAACATCAGTCCTTCCAATGAACACCCAGGACTGATTTCCTTTAGGATGGACTTGTTGGATCTCCTTGCAGTCCAAGTGACTCTCAACAGTCTTCTCCAACACCACAGTTCAAAAGCATCAATTCCTTGGCGCTCAGCCTTTTTCACTGTCCAACTCTCACATCCATACATGACTACTGGAAAAACCGTAGCCTTGACTAGATGAAACTTTGCTGGCAAAGTAGGGGGCTGCAAATTGAGGATCCCAATATTTATAATAGGCAGCTATCACAATTCACTTTGATCATCAACACTGCTCAGTCACCAAGGTACCTTACATAGACTCCTTGTTTCTTTTTATTTCAATATTCTCATCAAGCGTTATCAACCCACGTCTTCAATGTCCCCTCTTCAACTCTCTCACTTGTATTCCCCCAGCTCATGTGCTCAGAACCTTTTATCTAACCAAGTATCTGAGATTTCAATTTGAACCCTCATCTCCAGTCCACGGGGTATCAAACAGTCAGACTTGCTAAGCAACTGCACAACAACAACCCACTTCTTAACATTATTAGTGGTTCAAACTAATGCCCTTGAAGCTTCCTTTCACTTCTTTTGCAAAATCCTTCAAGGTGTTGGCTTTCAAATTTGTTTACCCACAACAACTTTTTAACA
>ML661889.1:3174010-3187917 GCA_007570785.1 Antilocapra americana | reverse complement strand
TGCCGGGAGCTGTCAGGATGCCCCCTTGCTCAGATGACAAGGTCACGAGACTAAGAAAGAAATTACAAAGCTGACTTTCTTTACTGGGGAGTTTACCAAGAGCTCTCTGGGGGTCATGGCAAGGCCACCATCAGAAGGGCTCCTATTTGGGTCATCTTTCCACATCCCACTCTCCCTACCACTCTACGAAGGAGGTTCCCTTCCTTGAAGAAACCAGGCTGGAATGGGATTCAGGAATGCTCATAACTGTGGCCAGCATAGTTGGAGATATTGATTGCTTTAGGATAATGTAGACATAGGAATTCATTATAGTAGTTATAAGGTTAATAGGGTTTTATTGCTACAGCAGTGCTGCTAGACTGTCTCTTAGTCCTCTTTCTTCTTTCTAAACTGTCTCTTAGTCCTCTTTCCTCTTTCCAAACTGTCTCTTTGCCCTCTTTCCTCATAAGAACCGAAATAGGTTGATAGAATAAAACAGTTTCAAGCTTAAGCCCTTCCCTCTAGCTCCTACATAGTCGCACCCGATAAGAGAAATGTAACCTTTCTACTTAGGTGGTAAACATACTATTGTTAAATCTAATTACATAGAAATCTGACTTCTGTAAGGGGAATGTTTCATGATAGATTGGGGAATGAGCTCAAAGATAAGGTTGCTATGGAAGGTAGAAAACAAAAAATTGTACAGAATGATAGGTGATGTAATGACGTAATGGGGATGTCTTTTGGCTATAAAACTGTAAACCAACAATAACCGAGAGAGACTGCTCCATCACCACACATCGACTCAGCTCAGTTCTTCCACCGACGCCACTCATCCCTCAAGACCCCGGGACCTGCCGAGGCTGGACCCCGGCACATGTGTATACACACACACACACACACGTTTCACAAAATAATAAATAACCTTACCATGTACAGTGGATTCTGATATTTTCTGTTTTATTGTAGGTTCTTTCACTTAAAGGAAAAAATGTGACCACTAAATTCAGTTTGGTAAATATCGCGTTAGGTCTCTTCACTGCCTGAACTTGGTCTAAAATGTAAGTCACTCTTGTTGGTAGCTTTAATCTACCTTTCCAGACTTATTCCCACTACTCCATAAAATTGAGCTTTAGCCAAACTGAAATACTACTTCCCTAGTATATCTCATGATTTCCTGCTTCCAGGACTGTGGCTAAACTAAGCTCTTAATTTGCAACATTCTCTTAGGCATGTTCCATGCCTGCCTTTGTCAAAATTGAAACAACCTTTAAGGATATCAAATGTAACTTCCCCTGGAAGGCCTCTATTGAGTCCTCAACACACGGGACTTTTTTCTCTTCTGAATCCTGACAGCTCATTAAAGGCACACTCTAATGGCAGCTCTACATTATATTAGGTTTTTGTTTCTGTGTCTTATCAGGATCTTGTACATCTCTTTATTTTACAATATTGGTACATTATAAGCATTCAATTAATGTTTACAAAATCAAAGACTTGAAGAGTGAAGGTAAAAGAAGAGAGTGGCAAAGGATGAGATGGTTAGATAGTCTCACTGACTCAGTGGACTTGAATTTAAGCAAGCTCTAGGAGATAGCGAAGGACAGGGGAACCTGGCGTGCTGCAGTCTATGGCATCGCAAAGAGTCGGACATGACTTAGTGACTAAACAACAACAATGACAAAGTGAAAGACATAAGAAACATCTCTAAATATTAATAGTATTAGTACAGGTTAAAGTTAACAGGAAAAGTCAAGGTCAATGGACACATATTTTGATTCTCACATGTCATAAAACAAGCCCTTATTAAATCATTTCCTATCAATTAAAAGAAACCTCTAAATATTTATTGATGTTATCGTTGATTTTACGGTTAATTTGAGGTTTGCAGTAGCGTGTGTGTGCGCTCACTTGCTCAGCTGCATCTGGCTCTGTGTATCCCCATGGACTACAGCCCGCCAGGCTCCTCTGCCCATGGGATTTTCCAGGTAAGAACACTGAAGTGGGGTGCCACTTCCTACTCCAGAGAATCTTCCTTACCCAGTGATCAAACCCACGTCTCTTGCATCTCCTGCATTGGCAGACATATTCTTTAATGCTAGCACACCTGGGAAGCCCCACTTTACAGTTTAGGCACTACAAATTGCTGAAGATGTTCCCTATTTAAAAGGGAAAGCCAACATAAAAAGTTCAATTCATGACCTATCACTTTGTTGTGAGACCACCAATAGAGTCTTATGTTACAAAAAATGTAAAGACAACAATAAAGGAATAAAGTAATCTATACTTATAAATCTTTGTAATGTGTTCTTGGTTATTTAATAGAGAAAATAACAAAGATGTGGTAAACTACAGGTCTAGAAATGAAATAATGGGCTGTAGAACAGAAACATACAACTAGCATCTTAGACAACTCCAGAAGTAGACATTAACAAAGGATTTCTTTAAAAATAAACAGTAGCATAGTCAGGAAAAAAGTTAAAAAGTCAATGGGACACAAACATCAGAGTTTGAAAAGCATAAAAGAAAGAAATTTGAGAGACAAGTCAAACATACCCAACACACTTAAAAATATATAGAGTAGATGATAAGATAGAAAAGAAATCTACAGTTCGTAGAAGAAAGGAATACAGGACATAAAAGTAAGTCAATTGGTGAATTTATAGAGGCAATGAATCAGGCAAAAGATAAAGAATATGTAAGTGCATGTGTAATATACACATACAATCACTGATACTAAGTTCAAGGGTGAGGAGACAGAATGACAGTTTTGCTAGAATGAGGAGGTCACGTTTTCTAGGAAAGATTTAAGGGAAATCTATAGATGAAGACTGTAGACTGGTGATAAGTTTACACACTGTAATAACTGACAAGTATAATCTAACATTTTATTTCCAGTCAGATCATCCATTGGGTCCTTTCTCATGCATGCTTGACTTTATCATCAAAAGGGCCAGAGATGGCAGAGCCTCAATACAGACACACCTGGAAGTCAAAATGACACTGGTCTGTGCTAATTCGAACTCTTCCTATGTGAAGTCCAGAATCAATACTAGCAAAGCATTTCTTATGCCAAGGGACTAGGCTTAGCATCCAAATCTAGGGAACTGACAGGGCTTGAGGCAAGCTGTACAATACTTAAGAGCCAGAAGCAATATGTACAGTGCTATGTGCCTGTTTAATTAGCACTATGGGTCCTCCCTGCACATCTTAAGGCCATCTTACATGTTCTTCCCACTCAAAACTCTTTGGAGTTGCCTTAAGCCATCCAATGATCTAGGGTTTTTTCCCCCTGAGATCCAAAGTGAAAAGAGATTCACAAAGCAATTTTCCACCATAATAAGGAGGTTTTCTAAGATACATGTATCAACTTGAAAAAGTGTCTGCTTCCCATTTTTATAAAATATTCTGCAGCTGAAAATTATTCCTGGTAAACTTGGTAACACTGCCAAATCAATAGGATACCCTATTTTGAAAAGTTTCACTATCATGTCCATTCCATTTAAGCTTCTAAATGAAAAACAAAAATAAAATTGCCAATGGTTTTACATCATATTTTTAAACAATGTGTGACTTCCCCTGCATTAGATAAATTATTATATAAAGAATAATCTGTTACATTTTGGACTAATTTGTTCAACAATCCTTTAAAAGACATATATATGCCAGGAACATAGCTGGACACCAGAAATATACAAGTAAAGAGCACTGAGATTGTCTTTGAGGGTCTCACAGTATAGCAAGAGACAATCATATAAACAATCTGAGTAATGTACTGAGAAGTACAGTAGAGGTATAGAAAAGCTGCCAAGAGATAGGAATGTAAATTAGAGCTGATTTCACAGAAGGATATGAAGCAAGAGGGGATTCTTTAGGAGAACAAAGAGATAAAGGCAAAGAAAAGCATAGATACCTCAGATACAAAAAAGCAATCTCCTGGAAACCTAATTAGTTCAATATAACTTGACCCAGAAGCTTGGGTCAGACAGGTGGGACAGGATCAGACAGGTGGGACTGCAAAGGCCTTTTCCTAAAGAGTCTTTTTTTGCCAGGCTAATTTGTTTGGACTTTATCTTAAATGTGGGTTATTTAAGTACTTAATGCAGATCATACATTCATGCTCAGTCACTTGGTCATGTCCAACTCTCTGAAACCCTGAAGACTGTGGCCCATCAGGCTCCTCCTCCAAGGGGTTCCTTCCCACCCCAGGGATTGAACCCACATCTCTTACGTCTCCTGCACTGGCAGATGGATTCTTTACCTCTGCACAAATTGGGAAGTCCACTGTCACAGATCAGCTGATATCAATGTGGTAGACAGGTTGGGGGGTACACAAGGCAATACTGAAGGCAAGTGGACCAGTTAGAAGACTGTATAGTCTAGAGAAAAAAACTAATTATGGTCAAAATGAAGTCAAAGGATCAACTTCAGAAGTAACAGAAGTAATATCAGTAACAGAAGTAACAGAAGTAAGGTCCTGAAGATTGTGGTTGAGATGGGAGGGAACTAAGAGAAAGTAGAAGTCTGGTAGTGAAGCCCCAGATTAAACTCAAGTAGTGAGATAAATAATGCTTTTTTATCTAAGAGGGAAATACAGAAAAGGGAGCAAATTTGAACAAAAAGATAATGACAAAGTATTGAACTTGTTGAGTTTATCATGCCTATCATGAGCAACTAAACATACAGGTCCTAGAGAATAAGATGATGTGGCTCCAATCATCAACTATTTTTTGAAAGAAGCTAAGAAGGAACAGAAAGAGGGAGCTGCTGCTGCTGCTGCTAAGTCGCTTCAGTCATGTCTGACTTTGTGCGACCCCATAGACGGCAGCCCACCAGGCTCCCCCGTCCCTGGGATTCTCCAGGCAAGAATACTGGAGTGGGTTAGGGTTACCATTTCCTTCTCCAATGCATGAAAGTGAAAAGTGAAAGTGAAGTTGCTCAGGTGTCTGACTCTTAACTACCCCATGGACCGCAGCCTACTAGGCTCCTCGGTTCATGGGATTTTCCAGGCAAGAGTACTGGAGTGGGGTGCCATTGCCTTCTTCAAAAGAGGGAGGGAGGAAGCCAAAAAAGAAGGGGTGGGAAGAAAGGGAGGGAAATACTAAAAGAAGAACCATCAAGAATGGCTCTCAAGCTTGTAAGCAGTTGGAACCTATTTATTTTCAGGAAAATTGTTATTCTTTAACCCCCTATTACAATTTAGCCTCCTTTCAGCAACAGCCTGCTTTATATTTGGAGAGCTACTCTTCCAACACTGGGTCCTGTTCTTCCCCTAGAACCACAGTAAATGTGGTTTCAGTAATTATGACTCAGTGTCTTGCTCCAGGACTGGCACAGGATCTAGACCTGTCGCATCAAACAAAATCATCTTCTCCCAACAACAACAGGTTCATGGATGATACAAGTCAAGCCACTGAATGACAGTGAACCATAACTGTATTTTTCTTCCAGCTATTTGAGATTACTACTTCGCCTACTAACTATGGACTTCTCAGGTGGCATAGGGGTAAAGAACACATCTGCCAACGCAAGAGACACAAGAGATGCAGGTTCAACACATGGGTTGGGAAGATCCCCAGAACTGTACATGACTCAGTGTGTGGGCATGCACGTGCACATACACACACACACACACATAGCTAGAAAGGATGTAACTGCAAGCCATCTTCTGACTACAGGGGTCCAAACTGAGAACAGAATCAACAGAGGGTAAAGGCAAGAGATTAAAAAATGGTGTGTCTGTGTTCGTGTAATGATTACATAGCTGGTATCTTGTTTCTAATCTTCTTGAAGCTAACTTATCTTCAGGTCATTAGCAGTAAATTCTCTTTGTATTTAAATCAAACTGATTTAAATGACTTTATGCTCCTTGTAATTAAAAGAATTTTAACCAATATAAAGAGTAAAGTAGGAGGGGAACTAAGATGGCGGAGGAATAGGACGGGGAAACCACTCTCTCCCCAATAAATACACCAAAAGAACTTTTAAAGACCGCGCAAACTCCATAAAACAGGATCTAAATGCTGGCAGAGGACATCGGGCATCTGAAGGGACGGCCCATTGCTGACGAGAGGAGGTAGGACAAAAGAAAAAAGAGAGAGAAAAAAGTAAAGGGAGAGACAGAGTTGGGGGCGGGGATCCGTCCCGGAAGGGGAGTCTGGAATAAAGAGGAAAAAAAAAAAAAAAAGAGGAGAAAGGTTTCCGAATACCAGGGAGCATTCTCTTGGGCGGATTTGTGGTGAATCTTGGAGAGCAAGATAGCTGGGAGTAAAAGCAGATTAATAATTAAGCCCTGCAAGCTACATTTCTGGCTGGAAGGCACAGGGAAGCGGCGGCGGCGGACGCCCCACCCCCCACTAGCCAAAGCGGACTGCTCAGGGAGGGGCGGGCCGCGCGCTCAGGGAACGGAGCAGCCTGACCGACCCAACCCAGGGGGCTAACCGGAGATAGACTGAGAAGTAGCCTTCCCCAGGAAGAGCCCCCCTGCCAGGCCCACGCAGAACAAGGAGAGGTGTGGAGTCGGCAGAGAGGCGGCTGGCCGGGTGGCACAGAACAAAGGGCGTGCGGAGTCGGCAGAGAGGCGGCCGGCCGAGTGCCACAGAACAACGGGCGTACAGAGTCGGCAGGGAGGAGGCCGGCCGAGGAGATTTGGGCCCCTGTGGGCTGCGGACCGGCCCAGCCCCCGCCTGAGTGCAGCGGGCATAACCCAGCCTCAGCGAGACCAAAGGGTGAGGCGGAGTCGGCAGGGAGGTGGCCGGCTGGGCGGAGCTGGGCGCCTTCGGGCTGCGGACAGACCCAACCCCTGCCCGAGACCACTGGGCATAGCCCAGCCCCGGCGAGGCTTCCTCGGCCAAATTGCGCACAGAGCTAGGTGCTAACCAAGACTACTGGGGATTCTGGACGGATCGGAGCTCTGCACACCTAAGAAGACGTGCTTAGCTGCACGCCGGGAAAGCCGAGCGGTTGGGCCGGGGGAGGGGAGAAGCCGCACTCCCCAGCTGCGCCGGGCGGACGACAGAGAGCCGAGCAGAAGGGGCGGGGGAAGCGCACTCAGCAGGAGCAGGGCAAACTCCAGAGCGCTGAACAGACACATAAAAGACCAGCAAACAGAAGACGCTTAAGCTAGCAGAGGCAACAGGTTTGGAGTCTATAGACCATGAGAAGTACAAGCCAGACCCAAGGAATTGTCTGAAAAATAAACTGACCCCTCCCAGTACGCATCAGCACCAGAGAAAGCCTTAGTTATAACTGTACTAGGAACATCTTTTAAATTTTTAAAACTTTTTTATACCCTTTTTTTTTTTTTTTTAGAATTTTTAAGTCCCCTATAACCTTGTTATTTTCCTTTTTTTGCCTTTCTTTTCCTTTATTTTTATTTCCCCTTTTTTTTAATCTCCTCTTTCTCCCTTATTGCATTCTCCGTCCTATCTCCTTTCTTACCTTTTATATCTCCACTTTATTCCCCTTTTTTAAAAAATTTTTTTTTTTTTTACTGATTTTTGTTGTTGTTGGTGGTGGTGGTGGTGTTGTTGTATTTTCTTCTTTATCATTCTTTCTTTCTTTTTTTCATAATAGTACTTTTGAGAATCCAGTCTTTACTCTAGATTTTTAATCTTTGCTTATTAGTATTTGGTATCAACTTTGTACCTTTAAGGATCCAAGCTCCAGTACCCATTGCTACCTGGGAGTGAGATCATTGCCTTGACTGCTCTCTCCCCATTCTTATTTCTCCTCTTTTTTTTTTTTTTTTGTTTTTGTTTTTGTTTTTCTTTCTCTTCCTTATCTTTCTTTCTATCTTTTTCTTTGTAATAGTATTTTGAGAATCCCGTCTTTACTTTAGATTTTTAATCTTTGCCTATTAGTATTGGGTATCAACTTTGTACCTTTAAGGACCCAAGCTCCAATACTCATCGTTACCTTGGAGTGAGATCAGTGGCTTGACTGCTCTCTCCCCATTCTTGTCTCTCCTTTTTTCTTTCTTTTTTTTTTTTTTCTTTTTCTTTTCTCTTTTCTTCTCCTATCAAGACACCTTCAACGTCCTCTTCCTCTGTATATTCTCTACCCAACTCTGGGACTCTGCTTGAGAGTTACCAGCTGTGAAGAACACTGAAATAACTGACCACTGGCTGGATCTGTCTCTATCCATCTGACTCTCTCCTTTCTCTCTCTGGTCAATTCTGTCTCCTTCCACACTCTTCACATTTTGATATAACTCTGTGAACATCTCCAAGGGATCCAGGCTGTGGAGGGCACACAGAGGAGCAATCACTGGCCACTTCACTCCCTCACCGTCGGATTCCTCTCTTCTCCTTCTGGTCCATGCCATGTAACTTTGTGTACCTGACAGGGTGTCCCTCACTGTGAAGAAACTTCTCATCACTAAACTAGAGGTTCTGCCACCATCAGTGCAGAGATAAAAGAGCCCTGAGGCTACTGGAAGACAGGAGACTAAACCCAGACCCTGAGAATTCCAGAAAACTCCTGGATCCAAGGGTTAATTAATCGATAGGAACTCATCAACCTCCTCCATACCAAAACTGAAATTAATCAACCCCCAAGGGCCAACAAGCTCCAGAGTAAGATATACCAAGCAAATTCACCAGCAACGTAGGAACACTGCCAGGAGCTTCAATACACAGGTTGCCCAAGGTCAAACCAAGTCCACCGACACCTCAAATCTCTTTACTGGACACTCCGTTGTCAGTTACAGTGAGGAAACCCAGATCCACCCACCAGAACACCACACAAGCTTTCCCATCCAGGAAACTTCTACAAACCACACATCTAACCCCTCCCATAGTGAGGAACCCCCACAATAAAGGGGCAACACAGCAAGATAAACAAGATGAAAAAGCAGAGAAATACCCAGCAAGTAAAAGAACAGGATAAATACCCCCTAGACCAAACAAAAGACGAAGAGATAGGATGTCTACCTGACAAAGAATTCCGAATAAGGATAGTGAATATGATCCAAAACCTGGAAAATAAGTTGGAGCTGCAGTTCAATAACCTGCAGGCAAGGATTGAGAAGATGCAGGTAAGCTTTAACAAGGACTTAGAAGAAATGAAAAAGAGTCAAAATACAATAAATAATGCAATAAATGAGATCAAAAACACCCTGGAGGGAATCAACAGTAGAATAACAGAGATAGAAGACAGGATAAGTGAGGTAGAAGACAGAATGGCAGAAATAAATGAAACAGAAAGGAAAAATGAAAAAAGAATTAAAAGAAATGAGGACAATCTTAGAGACCTCTGGGACAATATTAAACGCACCAATATTCGAATCATAGGAGTCCCAGAAGAAGAAGACAAAAAGAAAGACCATCAGAAAATCCTTGAAGAAATAATTGTTGAAAATTTCCCTAAATTGGGGAAGCAAATAGCCACTCAGGTCCAAGAAACACAGAGAGTCCCAAATAGAATGAACCCCAAACGGAACACCCCAAGACACATATTAATCAAATTAACAAATATCAAATACAAAGACCAAATATTAAAAGCAGCAAGGGAGAAGCAAAAAATAACTCACAAGGGGAATCCCATAAGGATAACAGCTGATCTCTCAACAGAAACGCTTCAGGCCAGAAGGGAATGGCAGAGCATTGTTAAAGTCATGGAAGAAAACAATCTACAACCCTGATTACTGTACCCAGCAAGGATCTCATTCAAATTTGAAGAATTCAAAATTTTCTCAGACAAGCAGAAACTGAGAGAATTCAGTAACACCAAACCAGCCCTCCAACGAATGCTAAAGGAACTTGTCTAGATAGGAAACATGGATGGGATAGATAATCTGGAACCCAAAACAATAAAATAAATGGCAACGGGACCATACTTATCAATAATTACCTTAAATGTAAATGGGCTGAATGCCCCAACCAAAAGACAAAGATTGGCCGACTGGATACAGAAACAAGATCCCTATATATGTTGTCTACAAGAGACCCACCTCACACCTAGGGACACATATAGACTGAAAGTTAAAGGCTGGAAAAAGATATTCCATGCAAATAAAGACCAAAAGAAAGCAGGAGTGGCAATACTCATATCAGATAAAGTAGACTTTAAAATAAAGGCAGTGAAAAGAGATAAAGATGGACATTACATAATGATCAAAAGATCAATCCAGGAAGAAGAAATAACAATTATAAATATTTATGCACCTAACATAGGAGCTCCACAATATGTAAGGCAAATGCTAACAAGTATGAAAGGGGAAATCAACAACAACACAATAATAGTGGGAGACTTTAATACACCACTCACACCAATAGATAGATCAACTAGACAGAAAAGTAACAAGGAAATTCAAACTTTAAATGATACAAGAGACCAACTAGACCTAATTGATATCTATAGGTCATTCCACCCCAAAACAAGGAATTTCACCTTTTTCTCAAGCGCACACGGGACCTTCTCCAGGATAGATCACAGCCTGGGCCATAAATCTAACCTTGATAAATTCAAAAATATTGAAGTCATCCCAAGCATCTTTTCTGACCACAATGCAGTGAGATCAGATATCAACTACAGGAGAAAACCTTTCAAAACTTCCAACATATGGAGGCTCAACAACACACTCCTGAATAACCAACAAATCACAGAAGAAATCAAAACTGAAATTCAGTTATGCATGGAAACGAATGAAAATGAAAACACAACAGCCCAAAACCTATGGGACACTGTGAAAGCAATGCTAAGGGGAAAGTTCATAGCAATACAAGCTCACCTCAGGAAACAAGAAAAAAATCAAATAAATGACCTTACTTTACACCTAAAGCAACTAGAAAAGGAAGAGATGCAGAAGCCCAGGTCTAGTAGAAGGAAAGAAATCTTAAAGATCAGGGCAGAAATAAATGCAAAGGAAACAAAAGTGACCATAGCAAAAATCAACCAAGCCAAAAGCTGGTTCTTTGAGAAGATAAATAAAATTGACAAACCATTAGCCAGACTCATCAAGAAACAAAGGGAGAAGAACCAAATCAACAGAATTAGAAATGAAAACGGAGAGATCACAACAGAAAACACAGAAATACAAAGGATCATAAGAGACTATTATCAGCAACTATATGCAAATAAACTGGACAACCTGGATGAAATGGACAAATTCCTAGAAAAGTACAACTTTCCAAGACTAAACCAGGAAGAGATAGATAATATTAATAGACCCATCACAAGCACGGAAATTGAAACCGTAATCAGAAATCTTCCAAAAAACAAAAGCCCAGGACCAGATGGCTTCACAGCTGAATTCTACCAAAAATTTAGAGAAGAGCTAACACCTATTCTACTCAAACTCTTCCAGAAAATTGCAGACGAAGGTAAACTTCCAAACTCATTCTATGAGGCCACCATCACCCTAATTCCAAAACCCGACAAAGATGCCACAAAAAAAGAAAACTACAGGCCAATATCACTGATGAACTTAGATGCAAAAATCCTCAACAAAATTCTAGCAAATAGAATCCAACAACACATCAAAAAGATCATACATCATGATCAAGTAGGCTTTGTCCCAGGGATGCAAGGTTTCTTCAATATTCGTAAATCAATCAATGTAATACACCACATTAACAAATTGAAAAATAAAAATCACATGATTATCTCAATAGATGCAGAGAAAGCCTTTGACAAAATTCAACATTCATTTATGATAAAAACCCTCCAAAAAGTAGGAATAGAAGGAACATACCTCAACATAATGAAAGCTATATATGACAAACCCACAGCAAACATTATCCTCAATGGTGAAAAGCTGGAAGCATTCCCCCTGAAGTCAGGAACAAGACAAGGGTGCCCACTCTCACCACTACTTTTCAACATAGTATTGGAAGTCTTGGCCACAGCAATCAGAGCAGATAAAGAAATCAAAGGAATCCAGATTGGAAAAGAAGAAGTAAAACTCTCTCTGTTTGCAGATGACATGATCCTCTATATTGAAAACCCTAAAGACTCTACGAGAAAATTACTAGAGCTAATCAGTGAATATAGCAAAGTTTCAGGATACAAAATCAACACACAGAAATCCCTGGCATTCCTATACACTAACAGTGAGAAATCAGAAAGAGAAATTAAGGAAACAATTCCATTCACCATCGAAACAAAAAGAATAAAATACTTAGGAGTATTTCTACCTAAAGAATCAAAAGATTTGTTTATAGAAAACTATAGAACACTGATGAAAGAAATCAAGGAGGACACAAACAGATGGAGAAATGTACCGTGTGCGTGGATTGGAAGAATCAATATAGTGAAAATGAGTATACTACCCAAAGCAATCTATAGATTCAATGCAATTCCTATCAAGCTACCAGAGGTCTTCTTCAAAGAATTAGAACAAATAATTTCTCAATTTGTATGGAAATACAAAAAACCTCGTATAGCCAAAGCAATCTTGAGAAAGAAGAATGGAACGGGCGGAATCAACCTACCTGACTTTAGGCTATACTACAAATCCACAGTCATTAAGACAGTATGGTACTGGCACAAAGACAGAAATATAGATCAATGGAACAGAATAGAAAGCCCAGAGATAAATCCACGCATCTATGGACACCTTATCTTTGACAAAGGAGGCAAGAATATACAATGGAGAAAAGACAACCTCTTTAACAAGTGGTGCTGGGAAAACTGGACAGCCACTTGTAAAAGAATGAAACTAGATCACTTTCTAACACCATACACAAAGATAAACTCAAAATGGATCAAAGATCTAAGCATAAGACCAGAAACTATAAAACTCCTAGAGGATAACATAGGCAAAACACTCTCTGCTATAATCCAAAGCGGGATACTCCATGACCCACCTCCCAGAATATTGGAAATAAAAACACGAATAAACAAATGGGACCTAATTAAAATTAAAAGCTTTTGCACAACAAAGGAAACTATAAGCAAGGTGAAAAGACAGCCTTCAGAATGGGAGAAAATAATAGCCAATGAAGCAACAGACAAACAATTAATCTCAAAAATTTACAAACAACTCCTGCAGCTCCATTCTAGAAAAATAAACAACCCAATTAAAAAGTGGGCCAAAGAACTTAACAGACATTTCTCCAAAGAAGATATAAAAATGGCTAACAAACACATGAAAAGATGCTCAACATCACTCATTATCAGAGAAATGCAAATCAAAACCACAATGAGGTATCACTTTACACCAGTCAGAATGGCTGCCATCCAAAACTCTACAAGCAATAAATGCTGGAGAGGATGTGGAGAAAAGGGAACCCTCTTACACTGTTGGTGGGAATGCAAACTAGTACAACCACTATGGAAAACAGTGTGGAGGTTCCTTAAAAAGCTGCAAATAGACCTGCCATATGACCCAGCAATCCCACTGCTGGGCATATACACCGAGGAATTGACAGAGCCACGTGTACCCCAGTGTTCATCGCTGCATTGTTTACAATAGCCAGGACATGGAAGCAACCTAGATGCCCATCAACTGATGAATGGATAAGAAAGCTGTGGTACATATACACAATGGAATATTACTCAGCATTAAAAAAAAATTCATTTGAAGCAATTCTACTCAGATGGACGAAACTGGAGCCCATTATCCAGAGTGAAGTAAGCCAGAAGCAAAAACAACAATATAGTATATTAACGCATATATATGGAATTTAGAAAGACGGTAACGAGAACCCAACATACGAGACAGCAAAAGGAACGCAGATGTATAGAATAGACTCGTGGACTTTGTGGATGAGGGTAAGGGTGGGATGATATGGGAGAAGGGCATTGAAGCATGTTAATTTTCATATGTCTAATCAATCGCCAGCCCAGGACTGATGCTCGGGGCTGGTGCAGCGAGATTTCCCGGGGGGGGGGAGGGATGAGGGAGGGGGGTTCCGGAGGGGAAGCATATGTAAACC
The DNA here is from genome assembly GCA_007570785.1 of Antilocapra americana. Taxonomy (NCBI): domain Eukaryota; kingdom Metazoa; phylum Chordata; class Mammalia; order Artiodactyla; family Antilocapridae; genus Antilocapra; species Antilocapra americana. The sequence goes on along the minus strand of ML661889.1, from coordinate 3,174,058 downwards.
CATGGTGATATCATGACAATGTATGGCAAAAACAATTAAAAAAATAAA
>ML661889.1:3112920-3173910 GCA_007570785.1 Antilocapra americana | reverse complement strand
AAAAAAAAAAAAAAAGAAAAAAAAAAAGAGTAAAGTAGTAATCGATGCTTTCTAAAGATATTAAATTAAAATCCAGTTTTAAAAAATCAGTTATTCACAAGTCTGTCTGTCAACAGTAAGCATTCTATTGAAAAAAGAAAATTATTCATTTACTGTTGCATTCAAATTAAAACCATCCACTAAGAAATTTAAAATCACATTTAACATAATTAATATCAATATAAAATGCCTAATGTGAAAAGGAACATGAAAGAAAAGTAACAAAGATTAGAAAGAAAGACTGAAACTGAATATTTCATTTATGGAAGAATATTAAATGGATTTCATTAGAATGTAATTAACACAGATTTCTAGATCAAGAGATTCCATTAAAATGAGAACAAAGTTATAACCTCTAAAAAAAAAAACCGGGGGTGGGGCATGGGATGGGGGGGTAGACATCAATGGAGTAGGGATTTCAATTAGATTCTTGAGTCAGAAAGCAGCAGAAGAAGGAACAATGACTGGTAAATCAACAGAGGAAGTTGTAACCCATAGTTTGTACAGGAGAGAAGAAAGCCAAGAAAGGAACTAAACAAGGGCACACTATCCTGAGCTCCAGGTATAACAAGGATGAAGTGTGAAGCTGGAAAAACTCTAATCTCAAAAAAACGATCTATTCAGCTTTCCTCTTGCCTTATTCTTAGATACGAGCAAGTAACCAAAACATTTGAGAAAAGCCATCAACATGAAAGAGAAAAAAACATGAGAAAACAGACCCCAAAGAAAACATGAATATTTCAGAGAATGAAATGTTTAAAGACTCTAATCTGTATTTTAAGATGGATATAGGGATGTTATTAATACATCTATACAAGGAAAAAGAGGTTGTTATTAAAAAGGAACAAGCAATAAACAAGTTAAGTTCCTGATTTCTAAAAGAAAAAGAAAATTTCAACAAGAAAGTAGGGTGTTTAAAAGGGAAACCTCACAGAATGTACAACAAAAAGATATAGAGATGGAAGATAAGTGAGAAGAGACAAGGGACATGAAAATTCAAACTAGGAGGTCTAAAGTGTGATCAATTAGAGTACCAGCAAAAGAGAATAAAGAAAGCCAAAGGGAGTCGATTATTAAACAAATAGCGGAGGGTATTTAGCAGAGCCATCTTCACACTGCAACTCCGTTGGCTCTGTCATTTTTTGTGTCAGATTAGACAGCGCGTTCTCCTTTCTCTCTATCAAAAAAAGAGTGCAATAGTTTTAAGTCTCACATCCACATATTGCTCTGCACAGGAGAAAGACCTTATCTTTTGCCAACAATCCATCATCTTAGGTTTCATCCTATGTGGTACAATGCAGATTAATAAAACCAACACTGACCTAATGGCTACCGCCAGGATGCCATGCTGTGACTGGCTTTTACCTGGATTAATGCCATCCCTAAACAGTCATGAGAAAGAGGGAAGAGGTATGCTGCTACTCAATAGAAAACTGTAGAAAGGATACGGGGAAGCCACTATCAATGTTCAGTGTGCTGCTGTGACATTTCATTACATCAAACATAAAGACACAATCATAAAAGACAACAGAGAAGAAAAACAAGTCAGCTAAAAAAAGGAACAAATATCACACTAGCATGAAATTTCTCATCACAAAATGCTAGAGGACTATGAAGCAATGCCTTTAATGATTTGAGGAAAAGTGACCTTAATTCTAAAATATTAAATTTAATGAACATACTAATCAAATATGAGGGTAGAATAAGAACATTTGCAAACTGTAAGGACTTGAAAGTAACTTCTCTAAGGAAATCTCTTAATGATAGATTCCATAGAAATTAGGGGAGAAGCCAAGAAAGAGGACAATATCAGATCCAGAAAGTAGCTCCAGTTAAGAAAGAAAGAATATGTGATTCTTAAGTATATTCTCTATAGAGTTATGGTACTTAGACATATCATGCAGGAACTATTGCATTGTTTTATGTGACTTAAAAGAAAAACACCCACAGAATTTGAAAATTACTATATTTTTAGAGAATAATATAAGTTAGCTATATGCCAAACTAACCCAGATGAGAATCAAATGATATTTGAATATTAAAGAAATTTTAAAGAATAAAAGAGTAGCTATATGAAAGCCAGATATTTTGCAAACAGCTTGATATATATATATATGTATATATATACACCTGTCATAATCACCTGGCAATCCATAAGACATAAAGGCTTATTCCACTTCTATTAGCTTTCATGACTTCTACAAAATATTGATAGTTAGGAAACCTTTAATTCTGCAAATTCTTCCAAGGTAACAAAAGTCTGACATACATGTGAAAGTCACAAAACTACAACCTGTTATAAATAAATGTTTAAAATGAAAGTGATTTTTAAATGCTCTTGAACAAGTGGTGCTGGGAAAACTGGACAGCCACTTGTAAAAGAATGAAACTAGAACACTTTCTAACACCATACACAAAAATTAACTCAAAATGGATCAAAGATCTAAACATAAAACCAGAAACTATAAAACTCCTAGAGGAAAACATAGGCAAAACACTCTCCGACATAAACCAAAGCAGGATCCTCTATGACCCACCTCCCAGAATATTGGAAATAAAAGCACAAATAAACAAATGGGACCTAATTAAAATTAAAAGCTTCTGCAAAACAAAGGAAACTAAAAGCAAGGTGAAAAGGCAGCCTTCAGAATGGGAGAAAATAATAGCCAATGAAGCAACGGACAAACAATTAATCTCAAAAATATACAAGCAACTCCTGCAGCTCCATTCCAGAAAAATTAACGACCCAATCAAAAAGTGGGACAAAGAACTAAACAGATGTTTCTCCAAAGAAGACATACAAATGGCTAACAAACACATGAAAAGATGCTCAACATCACTCATTATCAGAGAAATGCAAATCAAAACTACAATGAGGTACCACTTTCCACCAGTCAGAATGGCTGCCATCCAAAAGTCTATAAGCAATAAATGATGGAGAGGATGTGGGGAAAAGGGAACCCTCTTACACTGTTGGTGGGAATGCAAACTAGTACAGCCACTATGGAGAACAGTGTGGAGATTCCTTTAAAAACTGAAAATAGAACTGCCATATGACCCAGCAATCCCACTGCTGGGCATACACACTGAGGAAACCAGAATTGAAAGAGACACATGTACCCCAATGTTCATCTCCACATTGTTTATAATAGCCAGGACATGGAAGCAACCTAGACGTCCATCAACAGACGAACGGATAAGAAAGCTGTGGTACATATACACAATGGAATATTACTCAGCATTAAAAAGAATTCATTTGAATCAGTTCTACTCAGGTGGACGGAACTGGAGCCTATTATGCAGAGTGAAGAAAGCCAGAAGGAAAAACAATACAGTATACTAACGCATATATATGGAATTTAGAAAGATGGTAACGAGAACCCTGTATGCGAGACAGCAAAAGAAACGCAGATGTATAGAACAGTCTTGTGGACTCTGTGGAAGAGGGCAAGGGTGGGATGATATGGGAGAATGGCATTGAAACATGTTAATTATCATATGTGAAATCAATCGCCAGCCCAGGTTTGATGCTCAGGGCTGGTACACTGGGATGACCCAGAGAGAGAGAATTGGGAGGGAGGAGGGAGGGGGGTTCTGGAAGGGGAACATATGTATACCCATGGCAGATTCATGTCAATGTATAGCAAAACCAACACAATAAAGTAAAGAAAATTAAAAAAAAAAAAAAAAGAAAGTGAATCTAAATGCTTTCAATTCTTCATTAATATTTAAAGGATTAAAAAAATGCAATTCCATCTTTTTCTTAGAACAAGTGAAGACAAACTTGAAGAATTATAGCTCTTCTCAACTCGTTTTTTTCCCATAATTACTCAATTATTCATTAGAATATGTAAGATCTCTATTGGAATCTTTGCACCAGTGTTTCCTAAATTGATTTAACTATAAAAGCCTGGTTATATAATCTCTTCCATAAAAGCAGTATATTTCTGTTATTTATGTCCTTAAAATATCCTATAGTAAAATTAATATTTTTGCACAGGAAAAGAAGGAACTATTTAGTCCCAGACAACTTGATAACATCTCTTTCAGCTATAGTTATAATTATCATGTAAGAACTTCCAAAGCAGAAGTTGTCAAGATTTAACATTAGCATTAATTTATGTCATAACTGACGGTTACTATAAAGATAATGGCAAAGCATCCATTTCTCCAAAGACAATGTATCAAAAGGGAAATTTCTTCTTAATTACTACTAATCAGCCCATTTTTAATTAAATTGATTAGCAATTTATTATCTTTCCCTTTCTTGGAAGGGTGTTATTATCACAGTTTCCCCAAAGTTATTAGCTACCAGTGGTTTTTAGGCAACCTAATTACCTGTAGTATTGAGTGCTACCATTTTGTAATGTTGGTTTATGCTACAAACTTAATACCTAGTTTCTTTGTATCCTGAGGAAGAATTTTGAGAATGAAGAATTTGCGCTCAGTATTTCACACCTCAAAGTGAATGCTGTCAAAGTCTTAGTCTTCCACATGGAGAAAGTGAAATTTCTTTTATGCCTTCTCTGTTGTTTGATACAACTTTCCAGTTGGTTCAGTGGTAAGAAATCCACTTGCCAACACAGGAGACAGAGGAGATGTGGCTTTGATCCCTGGGTTGGAAAGATCCCTTGGAAGAGGAAATGGCAACCCACTCCAGTATTCTTGCCTGGAAAATTACATAGACAGAGGAGCCTGGAAGGCTATAGTTCATAGGGTCGCAAAGAATTAGATGTGATGATAATCAAAATAGCTGTTATTAGCAGGTATATTCCCAGAAGGAAGAAATCAGGTCCCTGTGATTTCCTTTGAAAAGTATTTACCTCTTATGCTACCCATATCCAAACAGTAAATTTTTTTTTTTCTAAATAGTAAATTATAGAACCATTCTTTCCTATCAGTTTTGTTTTTTAAAGGGTAAATAAAAATAAGAATGCTCTGTGTTGGAGAAGACTTGAGGGTCCTTTGGACTACAAGGAGATCAAACCAGTCAACCCTAAAGGAAATCAGTCTTGAATATTCACTGGAAGGACTAATGCTGAAGCTGAAGCTTCAATATTTTGGCCAGCTGATAGAAAAACACTGACTCACTGGAAGAGACTCTGATGCTGGGAAATACCGAAGGCAGGAGGAGAAGGGGATGACTGAGGATGAGATGGTTGGATGGCATCACCGACTCGGTGGACATGAGTTTGAGCAAGCTCTTGGAGTTAATGATGGACAGGGAAGCCTGGCGTGTTGCAGTCCCTGGGGTCGCAAAGAGTCAGGCACCACTGAGTAATTAAACTGAACTGAACTGACATAGAAAATAAGAGATATTTTCAAAGTGAAAGAATTGAAGAGTTTCATATATTTTTAAAATCAAAATTCTTAATAATATTAGGCTTTGATCAGCATCAAATCTGAAGTACTAAAGTAGCTATTTGGGACTAGCAAATTTTTTCATGACAGGGATTCATAACATAACTTCTGAAAAGCTAAACTTCTCTAAAGAATGAGAAAATAAAATGCAACGTCCCTTGGTACAAGAAGGGACCAAAATTTTCTTTCCTTTGTAAAAAAAAAATATTTAGACATCAAGGAAATATTTGGTTTAAATTCTCTACTTCACTAGCTACTCCTTACATGAATTGCCTGTAGTTGACTGGATAAAATTCATACTTAAGAGTACTGAACTATATTCAAATAATTGACCATAATAAGAATAAAAAGATGACTGCTTAATATAAAAGGATATCTATTAATTAACATTTACTAAGTACAGTACCTATTAGATAGATGAGTCCCATACTTTCTCTCCTCAATTTTCCATCTAGAGAAATTAAGAATGAATGCACAATTGCTGTAAAGTCTTATAACAAACTTAAGTATTTAATTTATAAACCTCTTTCACTAACTTAAAGTAAGGCTCAGTCTCTCTTTCTTTAGGTCTATTTAAATTTCACCAAAGCAGAAAGGTCTTTCTGGACCACTCATTGCCATCACTCATCATCACCTTGACTCCACTTCATCTTTCTTCATAGTACTCTTCACTACCATGCATATAATTTGTGTTTGCTTATTGATTTGTCTCCTACAGAAAAGTAAGCTCCAACAAAACAAGACTTTTTCTGTCTGTTCATCGTCCTATTCCCCAGTGCCTAGAACTATATATAACAAGGCATTCAAAAAAATATTTGCTAAAAACATGATTGAAAGTTCGTAGGCTCCAAAATCCTAAGGAAAACTTGGGTAAGTATCATTTGACAATTATCGGTGCCAGACTATACCAAAAATTCTATTTTTAAATAATATTTAATATAAAGGCATAATAACAGTTTTCTAACTGAAAAGACAAAATAGCTTTCCAAAGAACAGTTGGGCTGCCTGAAGTTATAAAATATTTATTACTAAATAATTCAGTAAATATAATTTACTAAATTACACACTAAACTCAGTAAATGTAACTAGTCGCTCTGCATACCTTAACAAGTTTCAAAAGCTCATAGAGATCTTCAACCTCATCACCTTCACATTTGGTGTACAGTGGTCCCGTATCCATGCTCTTTCCCGTTATGGTACGGCGATAGAGGGGAAGAGCCATCGCTTCTGCATACAAATCAATGGCGTGATGACCTACTGTCTGATACATGTAGCTATCCAGTTCATCTGACCCCACTGCAACAAATAAAGGGAAATTATCAAACAGAATGAAAGTGAGTGGATCTGAAAGTCCACCTGAGTTTCATTGCCTAGAGAGCAGTCAACACAATTTGATTCCAAAAATATCAGTAAGAACAAAAATATTCAAAATAAATGAGTAACATGAAACTTTTTAGTTATATAAATGAACTTAGAAATATACTGGAATAGGCTTTTTTATTTCTTTATTTTTTAAAAAAAAGAATCATGAATATACATAAAGATTATTTGCAAAGATATTCATCACAGCATTTTTTATAATATCAATAGATTAAAATTATAGTATATTCACATAATACTATGCAGCTATTAATATAATTTTGAAGAAGAGTATTTTCTAAAGAATGTTCTGCAGAATAGAAATCCCATGAGATATTATTAGGTACTGGATGAAAAAATAAAGCATTCTGTGGGCAAATGAATTTATAGAAAACATGAGGATAAATCATATTAAATAGGTGTTTTAACTGCAATTCTTTCTACGCTAAGCAGCTTTAAGATGCTCTAACAAGGCAAGAAAGTATGAATTATCTCTCAAATTTATCTATCTATATAACATGTTTTCGTAGGGTATTTGTGCCCCAAAGACAATATCTAGAAATGCTATGGTAGAATAATAATGATAAGGAAGGTGTTAAAAAACATTTCTAAGGTTTTAAAAAGTTACAAAACAATGTTTGACATACATGTGTGTATCTGTGCGTATATGTGCATATATGCATATATGCCAAGCATATCTAGGCTTTCCACTGAATGTAAAAGAATTATATCAAAAGGCATGAAAAATTATATTGTAAGGGCCTTCAATAATCAAAATTGCCATTGAATGCTATCATATTTTGGCTCATACAACAGATTTGACTTCCACATACTCATATTATTATTATAAATCTGTCTAGTCCTGGTTTCAGTAGGAAGGAGAGATATAGCCAAAGTAACCTAAAAGCCTCTTAGATTACCTTCATCTCAAATTTAAACTAGATCTTTAAATGTATTAGCTTTAAAGACAATTATTACAATCGGATTAATATATTTAAATAACTTTGAGTTTCTCAGCCAGAAACTTCCTGATGTTAGCAAGGTAATTACAACATTTTACTGAATTCAAAAACCTAGACAACAATTTTCCTCTAAGGCTCCATTTAGTCCCAACCACAAAGTAACTTTTATTAATGGAAGCTAGATCACAACAATAGTATGAGATCAAATAAAACCAAAAGACTCCACTGTTGCCTGAAGCACCTCAATTAACACGCCACAAACGTTCAGACTACAAATTTAAAGAGATAGCTTTGTGAATTTTATGACAAGTTCACATTTAACCCCACTATGGAGATAAACTCTTTTCCAGACTACCCACTGAAAACTCAGTGGTATGATTAGTTTAACCAACTTTATACTGGAGTCATCTCTACCAGTTATTCCTCGTTAATATTCCTTTTACATGTTTGGGGGGAAAAAAAAGCCAGTCAATGAATCATTCAATATTCACCAACATCCTGTTGATTTTAAATCAAGATTAGCTAAACTCTCTCATCTACCAACCCACAGCCATCTATTCTCTTCCATTATAATGAGAGTGCAGCTGATTTCCTCCAGCTTTTAGTTTGTAATATTTCAGTTCCATTTACTACTAAATTCTTTCTCACTTACAATATTTTAGGGTTTCCCTGGTGGCTCAGCTGGTAAAGAATCCACCTGCAATGCAGGAGAACTGAGTTTGATCCCTGGGTTGGGATGATCCCTTGGAGAAGGGAATGGCAACCTCCAGTATTCTTGCCTGGAGTATCCCATAGACAGAGGAGTCTTCCACTAAGAGGCATAATAAAGATAATACTTTGCCTGTCATCTTACCCACCCTGCTAGTGAACCTTAAGCACAAGGAAGATTATAAAGATGGTTCAAAGCAGGATTTTTCAACTTTATAGTGGTTCAACAGCAATACAAATTAAATAAAAATTGTACTTCGAATTTTGAATTGTCATCTTTTCCCAGACTAGTGATACATGGTCCATACTCTCTGTGATACTGGGCAGCAGTAGATAGCCACAGCTCCCAGGCAACCACATGATCAAGACAGTAAACAACTGACACACTTAACAACCATTCTGTACCCATACAACCATTCTGTTTTTCATTTCCACACACTACAGAATTCAATAAATTACATAAGATATTCAACACTTTATTATAAAAGAAGCTTTGTGTTAGATGATTTTGCCCTACTGTAGACTAATGTAAGTGTTCTGAGCAGAGTTAAGGTAGGCTATGCTAAGTTATCATGATCAGTAGGTTGAGTGTATTAAATGAATTTTCGACAGGATATTTTCAACTAATGTATTTCAATGTAATGACACTGTAAGTCAAAATCTGTACATCAGTGATTCAGTACAAGGGAACTATAACTATTTATGTAGAAAATTTGAAGACAAGATAAATATTCCACAGAATGAAATTACATCATGTATGTATTATGTAAACAATCTTCTTTTTAAATACCAATGCCTCTAAAGATAGAAAGCTTAAAAAACTTACTTGCCTGACAGGCCACAAAGGATAAGAAAATTCTTTCCTTAAGTAACAGAATACAACCTGCAAGGCAATTCTGCTTCTTCTTTTATAATACAGAAGTTGTAGTATAGTTCCCACTCACCCTTAAAGAATTTTCTCTTCATTATCTAAAGTCAGAAATAGGATGTCACTTTCTAAACATAGCACTTTGAAAATGCTATTATTATTAATCATCAGAAACCCATACAAAATCCTAAAGTGTATGTTTATACCTGACCCTCCACAGGACCTCCACAGGACCTGTTCTACTTTCTCCTATAAAATATTTCTAATCTCTATATTCCCACTTCACTTCAAGCATTACTTGGCTCTTAATCAGAGGAGGAAAGAAAACTCAGATAACTGCTTGCCCTTGCAGGGTTAATTCTAGTTAGTTTGTTATTCATTCATCAATCAATAAACCTTGAGTGAATGCCTACCAGGGGCACAGAGTTGTCCCAAGTACTAAGGAACAATTAAAGGAATATAGAAGATATGATCTCTCCTCTCAAGAAGTTTATAAACAATCTATTTGGGCACTAAAAAAAATAAATGGAAAACAACTGTAAAATGATATACAAATAAAAATTCAATAGGCTGGCAGCACTGAAGAAGGAAAGAAGAAAGGAAGGAAGAAAAAGATCTAGTGCTAGATTCAGATTTAACTGACTTCCCTGGTAGCTCAGATGGTAAAGAATCTGCCCGCAACCCAGGTTCAATCCCTGGGTTAGGAAGATCCTCTGGAGAAGAGAATGGCTACCCACTCCAGTATTCTTGCCTGGAGAATTCCATGGACAGAGGAGCCTGGCAGGCTACAATCCATAAGCCTCAAAGAGTCAGACATAACTAAGCAACTAACACTCACTTTTACTCACTCAGATTAAAATAAATTTATTGGGGACCTACTTAACGCCAGGAATTATTAGTTTTTTTGCATATAATACTCATTTAATTAAGCCTAAAATAATAGTAGAGCAAAGCATGAAATCTTAAAAGAAACTGAGAGTAAAGGGGATGATAAAAACATCTTAGCAGAAAAGGAGTAACAGAGTTAGAGAAGTTTAATCTCCTTCTATTACATATTAACAGTTAATATCTATGGTTGCATGGGTATAATAAGAGTATAAAAAGCAAATCAATGAATATTTTTCTTTTATTTAAAAGTCTAATTGGGAAAAATATATAATTATGTGTGATGATGGATATAAAGTAAACTTATTATTATATAAGTTTAATAATATATATTATTATATATTATATATATTATAAAGTAAACTTATTATTACATATTATATATATAAAATCACTGCTATACACATAAAATGAATATAGTATTATATATCAATTAAAAAAAAAGATTTTGTTGAACTGTGTCACTCCCAAATTCTTGGGTTAAAGTCCTAACATCTAATACCTCAAAATGTTACCTTGTTTGGGAATAGAGTCATTGAAGATGTAATTAGTTAAAATGAAGTCATTAGAGTGAGCCCTTCACCAAACATGACTGGTGTCCATATCAAAAGAGGAAATTTGGATACCGACATGGACACAGAGGAAAAGAACATCTAAATGGAGAAATTGGTCTGTGGATTATTTGTAGATGTCCTCATTACCACAGATAAATAAAAAGTGGAAATGTGTTGTTCAATGGCTTTCTCAAGTATCACACATTTAGTTTACATCTAAGATGGCTAAACCGAATGCTTTTCATAACAAAATTTATGTATTATCATTTAGTCATACATATCTTACTTTCCAAGCTCCAAAGAGTCATATGTTATTTACCTGTGCATTGCCAACAACACTTGGACAAGTGTTGTAGTGGAACAACAGCGCACTCTGAAGTAAGAGGATTCAAGTGTCAGTTCTACAAGTTTGTATTAGCAATTTTACCTTGGACAAAATTATAAAACTCTAAGCTTCAGTATCTTTGCCTAGGAGTAACTTTCTAGGAGTTCTTGGGAGGATTAAAAATTACATAATTGAAAACACTTAGCACAGAATGTAGCATCTAAGCAGTGCTAAAGGTATGTGTTCCCATTAATTGTTTGCATATTACGTACAAAAGAATGTAATTATGAGGCTGTAGTTTCAGTCATTTAGAGAACTTTCCAATATATGTATACACTTACCTTGGTTTTCAGCAGGTCTTAGATTTGCTAAAGCAACAATCTGATGCCCAGCAGCAATGCACTGCATCATATTATAACAGCTGTCCTTCCCACCACTAAAAAAATAAATAGATAAGGAGACAAACAAATATCAGGTTACTGACTGTTATTAAACATAGACTCATTATACATCAAAATAGAACACATTATTTTTTTCAGCTTTTCAGATGATTTGAGGGACTTACTTTGCATTAGAATGTGTAATTTCCACAGTATATGCAACTGATCAAAGGAATTAAAGTTGCTACTCACAAGGGCTTATGAAATTATATGCCACCGTAACAAAGATTATGCTAAAATGGTAACTCTGGTTTTTGATAGTGGTTTTGCTGTAATATATAAAGTGTTTTGCAAATAAAAAATGATTTAATTTTACATTCCAGTTAAACACATTATATATACTCCTCAGATGAAATTTTCCGTGAAAAAGTACAAAAAGCACCTGCTCTCTCTCTTTGAGAATGCTAATGATGGTCACCAGCACCAATTAAAGGATCAAATTAAAGATCTGAGATCCAGTCAAATGACATACTTGGTGGGTTCAAATTCTGTAGAGGTTGAAATTGAAATGCTGAATTACACTGATAAAGTTGAGCTTTCAACCACCACCACATATGATGGCAGGATAAGGCCTGAGTCATAAATCTAATAAACCGATTGACAGGAACTTCTAAATTCTGGTACCAAATCTATCTAAGGCAAATCACTTACTCAAGACCAGTGTTAGTTCATCTTTAACAAGGTTGAATTGCAACCATTATACTCTTTTGGTTAAATATTCTACTGCTACTCCCTATACATGTTTCTTCTGTTTAAAAAATCATTGTCTCCCTTTCTTTGTTTTATTCCTGTTTCCTTTCATTCTAATCTTTGCTTAAAATCTGCAAATGTACCCCTAGACAATGTTTATACCTACTCATAAGCAAAGAAACTAAGAGACTGATTATCCTAGAAGCTGGCCCTTTTGCCTTCTTAGTTCCCAGCATTTGTCAGCCTCTACCACATTCTGAGGGCTTCCCTAATAGCTCAGTTGGTAAAGAAGCCGCCTGCAATGCAGGAGACCCTGGTTCAATTGCTAGGTCGGAAAGATTCCCTAGAGAAGGGAACGGCTACCCACTCCAGTATTCTGGCCTACAGAATTCCACGGACTGTAGAGTCCATGGGGTCGCAGAAAGTCAGACATGACTGAGTGACTTTCACTTTCACCACATTCCGAGGGCTTCCAAGATAGCACAGTGGTAAAGAATCCCCTGCTAATGAGGGAGTCTTGGTTTGATCTCTGGGTCAAGGAGATCCACTGGAGAAGGAAATGGCAACCCATTCCGGTATTCTTGCCTAGGAAATCCCATGGACATAGAGGCCTGGTGGTTAAGACCATGGGGTTGCAAAAGAGTCAGATATGTCTTAGCAACTAAATGACAACAACCATATTCTGATCAGTAACAACGATTATTCCTGAACTTCTCAAGGGGAGGGAAATTGCAAAGGGCAAAGTGAAGTCACACATCACACTCTCATCCCTCAGATTCTGATAGTCCCATAAGTATATCTTGTGCAACTTCTCCTATTAAACCTTGTTGCTTGATTTCTGCAGGACGTGACGATTTAATTCTTTAGAATATTTAGAATATTAAAAATTAAACAGCATATATCCAAAATCAGAACTTGGCCTTTTATTTTAAAATATGCTAAGATCTCAAATATGATTTTAAAACAGTATTTCCCAAATTGTGCCCTGTGGGTAGCCGTTCCCTTCTCCAGGGGATTTCCCAACCCAAGGATCAAACCCAGGTCTCCCACATTGCAGGTGGATTCTTTACCAGCTGAGCTGCCAGGGAAGCCCAAGAATACTGGAGTGGGTAGCCTATCCCTTCTTTAGGGGATCTTCCTGACCTAGGGATCAAACCTCTATCTCCTGCATTGCAGGCAGATCTTTACTATCTGAGTGAGCCACTAGGGAAGCCCAAGAATACCAGAGTGGGTACATGATCCTTTCTTCAGCAGATGTTTCTAAACTAGGAATCAAACAGGGATCTCCTGCATTGCAAGCAGATTCTTTATCAGCTGAGCTACATGGGAAGCCCCCTGTGGGACAACAGTGTCCAACAAATGCTCTAAGAACATAAGCTTTTCAGAGTCAGATTAACTTTGGAAAAGGCTGAGTTCCTTACTCAATTCTTAGAACATCACAAAATACATAACATATGTTAGGGGAGACATCCTACAGAAGATCAGAATTTTAATTCCCAATTCTGGAATACTAAACTAAGTTACTTATTGTGCTTGGGTTTATATGCTTTGTTATAAAATTAGAGAACGGCCTAACTAATCCTCAAGGTGCCATTCAACTGTAAAATTAAATGACTCAATCTTTTGTGTATTAGGAAAATAATGTTCTTCGTCATCTAAAGATATGTAAGAATCTTGATTTCACTCATTCCCTAGAATGCACACACATATCTCATCTCTTAGTGCACTTGCATACACACACTGCTGCCGCTGCGGCTGCTAAGTTGCTTCAGTCATGTCCAACTCTGTGCAATCCCATAGACGGAAGCCCACCAGGCTCCCCTGTTCCTGGGATTCTCTAGGCAAGAACACTGGGGTGGGTTGCCATTTCCTTTTCCAATGCATGAAGCTGAAAAGTCATACACACACTAAACATACTTATTACAAGTAGATTCACAGTATTAAATTCAAATCCAAATACATTCAAGTGTATGTACATACAAATGTATATATGTATTATGTGTGCATTCACATTATTTATATTGGAGAAGGAAATGGCAACCCACTGCAGTACTCTTGCCTGGAAAATCCCATTGGAGGAGGAGCCTGGTAGGCTACAGTCCATGGGGTCACAAAGAGTTGGATAAGACTGAGCGACTTCACTTCATTCACTTCATACTTAACCACTGGAGAAGAAAATGACAACCCGCTCTAGAATTCTTGCCTAGAGAATCCCATGGATAGAGGAGCCTGGTGGGGCCATGGTCCATTGGGTCGCAGAGTCGGACATGGCTGATGTGACTACGCATGCACGCACATTCGTATATACATATTATGTTCTGTACTCCAACTTATAGCATATCTTCCAACATTTATATAGATCTTACATTTTAGCAACAATTTTCCAACATTGTTTCTTTTAAAAAGCAATTAGCTTTTTATTATAAAAGTAAAATACACACACAATAGAGTATTTAGTGTAATAAATTATACCAATTTTCTTCTCTCTTTCGCTCCAACATTTGAGACTGTAGTTAAGTGTCTTACTTGAATGGTTAAACTTTTGGTAAACTGCATGTGGATGTGAATTACTCATTTCCTGGACTGCTTTTTATTCTTACTGATCTATATCAACTGAAGATCATTCATAATGGTGAAAGCTTAATCATTCAGTTTACAGAAGAAATTCACTGTATAAAAATAATTATTTTGGCACTATAGTCTAGTATCTTAACAATGGCACTGAAGTAAAAGATGTTATTTCAAGAGTTCTTAATGGGCCACACTGTTTTCAGCCAGTATTAATTTCCTAAGGCACTGAACAAAGATTTTCATGAAATCTTCCAGGCTGCATGCAACTCACTCTACATCAATCCAATTCTCATCAAACAAACGTTGAAGCAGTTTAAATTCCCTTTCGCATGTTGTTATTTTGTTCCCTTTTGTTTCAGTTCACAGAACGAGTATGGAGCCATTTAAACTGATCAGCCTTTGGAAGTCCGTCATAGACCCCTAAACATGATGGGTGACTATAGATTTCAAACTCTTTTTGGAATGTGGAGTATGTTACCATAAAGTCACTTTTCTAAACGTAATAAGTCTCCAAAGTAATGGCAGCTGGATCTAGAATAAAACAGGATAATTCCATCTCTACCCTTGACACCAAGGTAAAGCACATCCTCATCATAAGCAGTCATGTCACAACTGGGATGCAGAAGAGGGAGAGGTGGTCTTTTGTGAGAGGGGGCGGGGCTGGTAGCAACCTAGGGAATAAGGCTGGGCCGGAGGACCCGTAGAAAGATAGGATCCTGAGAAGAAAACGAAGAGAAAAGGGTGGGGGGTGGGGGCACTCGGTAGCCTGAAGTACTGCCTCTCAAACTCCACAGCCCATTACAGCTTTTGAGAATCCAACCCAGGGCCGGGTCAGAGTACTTAAACGCTCTGGTGGTGAGTCCCAGGCATCAGTAGTTTAAAACGTAAATCCAATCTGAACCTAAGTCTGGAGTCGAGACGACCAGGGAGGCGGCGACCGGCAGAGAGAAGTGCCAGGCCGGGACCTGGGACCCGGCAGGCAGTAGCCCGAAGGCTCCGCCTCTTCCTGCGGCCACGAGCCGCCGAGCCCGCGAAAAGCGGCTCCTGCACGGACACCGCCCGGTTGGCGGCGGAGGCAGAGGCGGCGGCAGCAGCTCCCGCCCGGTCAGTCGGAAAGGACTAGAGGCTGGCGGGGAGGAGGAAGGCGGCGCGGACGCCGCGTTACCTGATCAGAGCTGCGACCCTCATGCTGGGCGCAGTGCGCGTGCGTGCGGCGAGCGCGGGTGGGAGCCGGGAAGTCGCCGCCGCCGCCGCCGCCCCGCCCCCGCCGTGACGTGCGCCGGTCCTCAAGCGCCTGTTCGCTCCGCCGCCTGTCAGGCACCCGGCGCTGCCGCCCCTGAGGCGGCCGGAGGGAAACCTTGGCGCGGAGTGCGGGTCACTTGGCGCCTAGTCCGTGAGTCACGGACGTCGCGTCCCCGAAAAGAACTCTGTTTAGGCGCGGCCTAACCACCTAAGTGAGGGCACTGAAGCTGCCTGGGAAGGACAAGGCCCGCATCGCAGAGCTGGCTCGTGGGCACTGGATTTGTTTGGGTAGGAGAATGTTCAAAGTCACTTACGCTGCCAGTCGAAGCACTTGTGGACGTACAAAGGGAGACTCCGTTGGTCTTTACTAACTCAACCACCCATCTAAAAGAACCGAACCCTTCAGTTTTTTAGGTTTGATCTCAGTACCCCAGACTTCCTTCTGGAGCTATTCCCAGGACCGCTAGGCTCCCTGTGGTTTGGTCACTGTAATAAAGACGCTAGGAAGCCGATTAAGGCTTGATTTTCAAAGACCAGCAGCCTTGCAGAAGGAAATTCTAACTTCTAAACTTTTTCACCAGGTGGTCTTTGAGTGCCTTTCGGGTATCTGGCTCTGTTTCAGGCTCTTGTGTTTCAGGAAGGGGGCCCCTCCCTGTCCAGGGCCTGAGAAGGAGCTCTTGTCTAACGCTAGAAGTGAACTGTCTGAGGAGACAGTATGGACAAAGCAAGAGACTTTATTGTGAAGGGGTGCCCCAGCGCAGAGCAGAAGGGTAAGGGAGCCCAGGAGGACTGCTCTGCCAGCGTGGTTGCAATCTCAGGCCTTACGTTGATGGGGTTAGTTTCCTGGTTGTCTCTGGCCAATCACTCTTGACTCAGGATCCTTCCTGGTGGCATGCACATTGCTCAGGCAACATGGATTCCAGCGAAGAGGATTCTGGGAAGTTGGTAGGACTTATGGTGTCTCGACTTACGGTGTGTCCTTTTGATCATTTCTGAATTCTTCCATCTGGTTAGTTCCTTGTTCCTTACCAGGAAGCAACCTAAGTTACTGTGGTGCCTGGCCAGAGTGGATGGTTTTAGTCAGT
The DNA here is from genome assembly GCA_007570785.1 of Antilocapra americana. Lineage (NCBI taxonomy): Eukaryota > Metazoa > Chordata > Mammalia > Artiodactyla > Antilocapridae > Antilocapra > Antilocapra americana. Next base: position 3,156,821 of record ML661889.1, on the reverse strand, counting down.
TTCCCCTAATACTTGGGATACATCCATGAATAAAATAAAAATTGCTTACATCCAGCTTTACTCCTATGGAGTGTATGTGGAGGTGGGGAGAGCAGGCAATGTGCAGCTAAAAAGTTATATAGTATATTTTAAAAAGGAGTGCTGTGTGAAAAATAATAGAGCTTGACAGAAATCAGGAAGGAGGTGACAGACAAGTTGCCAACTTGAGGAAAAGTCAACTGTGTAAGTAGCTTGTTATACTCTAGGCAGAAGAAAGGATTCCCTGGTGGCACAGGAACTCTGCTGCAATGCAGGAGACTCAGATTTAATCCTTGGGTCGGGAAGAACCCCTGGAGAAGGCAATGGCAACTACTCCAATATTCTTGCCTGGAGGATTCCATGGACAGAGAAGCCTGGCTGGCTATACAGTCCATGGGGTTGCAAAGAGTCGGACACGACTGAATGACTAACACACACACATGCACACACACACACACACACACACTCAGAAGAAAAAACTAGAGCCAAGACTTCAGATGCATTAGGTATCTGTGCGAAAAAACAAGGCTAGCCAGTGTTGCTGAAGCAGCCCAGAAAAGTGAGAAAGGAGTTCTTAGTGATGGGGAAAGAAGCATCATATTATCGATACCAGCTGGTGTTCTTGGCTTGCCCAGTAAATAGGAATTGATAAGAGGTCAGACAAGAAATTCAGGCAAACAGAGGACAGTGAAAATAAGTAACAGTTTGCTTTGCTCACTCCTGGAGGCAGGGAGTGAATTGGTTCCTTATACAAGGTGAGGGTGGCGGTGTGTCCAAAAGTCATATTGGAGAGGTGGTTTGGGTGGCTTAGGTGGTTTGCCAACCCCCTTAGGGGGCTTCCTAGGTGGCACTAGTGGTAAAGGACTTGCCTGCCAGTGCAGGAGAATTAAGAGAGACAGGTTCGATCCCTGGGTCCAAAAGATACTCTGGAGGAGAAAATGGCAACCCACTCTAGTTTTATTGCCTGGAGAATCCCATGGACAGAGGAACCTGGTGAGCTACAGTCCATAGGATTGAAAAGAATGTCACATCACACAACTGAAGCAATTTAGCATGCACACACCACTCCTTTAGTAGTGTTGGGGCTTCCCATGTGGCACAGTGGTAAAAAATCCACCTGCCCGTTCAGGAAACACAAGAGATGTGGGTTTAATCTCTGAGTCAGGAAGATCGCCTGGAATAGGAAATGGCAAATTACTTGGCCACCATGCACACTGGTGATGTTAAGTGTAGGGGGCATGTGCAGTACCCTGCTTCTTTTGCTCCCAGCACCTTGTGTTTGCTCCCAGTTCTTCAGAGTGGTAGTTAGAATTTTTTTTTAGTCTTTTTGTATCTTGTGTATTTATCATGCAAGCAATTATTTTTAGTCCCTTAAAGTTTCATTTTATTTGGTTGCTGGAGAGATGTTTGTTCAGGTGTAAGCGCTGCAGCAAAGGGTGCCAGATCCCAGCCTGTCTCATATTATCAATTCTTTTGTTAGGGGAAACACACTGACTGAAACCACCCACTCTGGCCAGGTACCATAGTAATCATTTGCATGAGTTGTTTTAGGACAGGAGGTCCTGGTAAGGATCACAGAACTAATAAGCCACCACCAACCAGAAGAGTTCAGGAAAGGTCAAAAGGAGACAGCACATGTTGTACAACCACCTCTCAGAATACTTCTTGCTGGCATCCATCTTGACTGAACAAGGTGTGCACCACCAGGAAGGACTCTGAGTCAGAATGATTGACTAAAGATGACCCAGAAACTAATCCCATCACCACAAAACCCGAGACTGCAGAACAGTCAGTTCTCCTGGGTTCCCTTTCCCTAACTGCTCTCTGCCTGGGTGCCCTTCCCCAATAAAATCTCTTGCTTTGTTGGTGCATGTGTCTCCTTGGACAGTTCATTTCCAAGTGTTAGACAAAAGCCCAGTTTCGGGCCCTGAAAGGGGTCCCCCTTCCTGTAACACTTTCAATCTGGCTCTAACAAGAATCTTCTTGCCTGGTTCTGTTCAGAAGCAAAGCAGAGCTTTGTTGCTGTTGTTAAGTCACTCAGTCATGTCCTACGCTTTGTGACCCCAGGTGCCATAGCCTGCCAGGCTCCCCTGTCCATGGGATTTCCCAGGCAAGAGTACTGGAGTGGGTTGCCTTACCCTTGGTCAAAGAACAGAGAGGTGTGAGTTCTAGAAGAACAAACTCTCCTCAGCAGGCCATGGGCAGGGCTGCTTTATGGGGTTTTTGTTAACAGGAAAGGGCACAGTTGTGTTGTTCAGGGTGTTGTATTGTTCAGCACTTAAGTGCTGGGGTGTCAGAGCAATTCTGCATTAGAATTCTAATCCATGTTTTAGGGGCAAAACCTCTACACAGATTCCCTATAGTAAGTGACGCTAAACACAAAAGAATTGGACCTGGACACCTAGATTTTTATCTTATTTTTTTCATGGAATCTCGTGTGGTTTGCCAGTGACATAGGCTCTTGTAGGCCATTAAGGATTTTGTCTTTCACACTAAGGAAGTGAGCAGTCTTTGCAGCACTTCGAGTAGAGGTATGACTTAAAACATTTAAAGGATGACACTGGGCTGTATTGAGAATACAGCTATTAGGAGGATTTTGCAATAAGCCTGGAGAGAAACGATGAGTCCTGGAATCAGGATAGTACTGGTAACTTGGATGAGAAGTGGGAAGGTTCTGGCTCTGTTTTGAAGGTAGAGCTAATAGAGTCACATGAGCTAAGTATGGAATGTGAGAAGAAGAAAACCATGAAGGATGATGCCAATTGTTATGAATTAAATAAATAAATATATGTGGAACTTGTACCCAGTATACAGTAAGGATTCAATTTTATATACTGTAGTGTTCTCAGCTTCCCAGGTGGCCCAGTGGTAAAGAATTCACCTGCCAAGCAGAAAACAGGACGATCCCCCAGGGAAGGAAATGGCAACTCACTCCAGTATTTTTGCCTGAAAATCCCATGGGCAGAGGAGCCTGCAAGGCTACAGTCAGTCCATGGGGTCACAAAGAGTTGGCCACAACTTAGTGACTAAACCACCATCACCATAATGTTCTCATTAACTCTACTACTCTTAATATGGTTGACTAGAGCAGTGATAGTCTGCATACCAATTTCAGCATCTAAAATGCAGTTTTAAAATTGTGTGATTGTGGACACTTATTAAATGAGCCAAATATTTAAGGAGCTAGCAGTGTAATTGGGGAGATATGACAAATGCATAAAACAAATATTCACAATACAAGAGGGCATATTTTGTAAGCAACAAGTGTAATGCATATGGCAAGAGTCCCATGAGTTGAAGCCATAGGATAAATTCTATAAAAAGAAAAAGACTTGGGTGATGGGTAGAAATGAACAAGAGGAATAGGTGGACATTACAAACAAAGATAAAGGAGTTCAGAGCATGTCAACCCCAAATATGCCATTTTGACATTTTGGTTATTTTAAATTAAGGGCACTCAACAAATAACAGATGCAAGAAGGGCATTGACCTTCCGAAAGCAGGAGATAAAAAAACCAATGTAAAAAAATGCTTTCTCTGTACTTGGGAGGGGAAAGACATTTTCATTGCAACAACAATCCGTTTGTCAATAAGCAGGTTGCCAAAGGGCTTCCCAGGTGGCTCAGTGGTAAAGCATCCACCTGCCAATTCAGGAAACACAGGTTCAATCCCTGGGTTGGGAAGATCCCCTGGAAAAGGAAATGACCACTCACTCCCGTATTCTTGCCTGGAAAATCCCAGGGAGCTGGTGGGCTACAGTCCATGGGGTTGCAAAAGAGTAAGACATAGTGACTAAAACAACAATTTGCCAAAACTACAAGAAATGTTGGCTTAGCCAGAACCCTATATGCATAATGTCCTACATGGATAGTGTAAAGGTAGCAGCAGCCCAGTCAATGTCAACAAATTAAGAGATTTTCTATCGGTATAGTCTAAATTGATACATTTTATACTGTATTAAAATGACTTGCCCAAGATTTACCGTTCAAAGCAATTGTGAGGTCACTTCCTACAATCTCAAACTATTATAAATGATTATGGATTAGTTTGCAGAGCCAACAAAATAGGTGAATGGAAAATTGGCTTAAAAAAATCTCAGTTCCTTGCCAGTTTACTTAGGGGAAACTCTCATAGCCAAACACTGTTGCTGGTAATAAGAAGTTGCAAGCTGTCACTGAATTCTGCTTCCTTGGCAGCACATCTAAATGATGTACTGATTGATAAAGAGATGCTCAAATCAAAAACTCTATAGGTAGTTACTCCTCAGAGAGTATGTGCAGATTTACATTTCAAGTCAGTGTATCTCTCTGAAGTCACTTCATACAGGGACTCATCAGAAGGCTCCTTGATAAAGATTTAGGAAAAAAGTAATTGAGTGATTATTTGGAAGGTGAATTAAAGGGCATCCTACATAATATCTGATGCATTTATATTAATAATGATAACTTCTATAGACGGTATTTTAGGTATAGAGACATTTAAACATAGCATCAAACCTGTGATGTAGGATACATTGTTTTTCCCATTTCAGATGAGAAAACTGAGGACAAAGAAGTTAAATTACCTGGCTGTTTTAGTCAGTTTGAGCAGCTTTAACAAAATACTATAGTAGTAGTTGACTTAAATAACAGCTATTTCTTTCAGTTCTGTAGGCTGGGAATTCTGAGATCAGAGTGCCAACATGGTCAGGTTTTTATGAGAGTTCGGTTCCTGCTCTGTGGATGGATGTAACCTCACATGGTGGAGAGAGACATTTCCACACACGAGAGTTCAACGTCAGCTCCAAAAGGCCCCACCTCCAAGCACCATCATATAAGGGATTACAGCTTCAACATATGAATTTTGGGGTGGCACAAGCATTCAGTCCATAGCACTGCCTTACGTTCTAGAGCTAATAAGTGACAAAACCAAGGTTCAAACCCAGGCAGCCTAGCTCTAAAGTCTGTGTTCTTAACCACTGCATTATACCAGCCACTGAAGTGGCCAGCTTGAAATTTTGGCTACTGTATTTCCAAAATATGTCTGGAAGGACATTGCCATCATTCACTTCCTGAATTTCCTTTTTCTGTGCTTCCAAACTGACCAATCCTTTTTTCTGAATGACACAGGCAGGTTGTATTACATGAATTAATATATTGCATTAGGTCATGTTTAAATATTATTCGCCTGAGAGTCATTTTGTCTCTTTCATATATCTTTTTTCTTTACTCCATAATGTGCTGTGCTGTGCTTAGTCCCTTAGTCGTATCTGACTCTTTGTGACCTCATGTGACCCCCTGACCTCAGGCTCCTCTGTCCATGGGATTCTCCAGGCAAAAAGAATGGGTTGCCATTCCCTTCTCTAGGGAATCTTCCAGACCCAGGGATCAAAACCAGCTCTCCAGCATTGCAGGTGGATTCTTTACCATCTGAACCATCTAATGTAGAAAGGCAAATTCGGAAGCCACAGGAGCCAGTCAGGTAACATAAATTAGTGAAGTAACCTGGAATAAGACAATTTGGAATGATGAAGACTGTGGCACTCATCACTTTGTGGTAGCTCTCTGGACAAATGTGAACCCAATGTTACCAGACCTTCCAATTTTTCAAAAGATGACAGAAGTATTCATTTTAGTTAACTCCTTTCTTCAATGTTGAAAACAAATTTTTAAAATTGTAATTTCTATGCATGGCAAATAAAACATATCTCCTTATTTTTAATTTTATAATTTAACTTTAGAGAAAAATGTTTAATTCTTTTGCTCAATTAGTGTTTATTGATGGCCCATTATATGTTTATGTATAAAAATTTTTAATGTTAAGACAGCTATAGAGATATTTTATAATCATATATGTGCAAAAATGTATGAGAATGTCCACTGAAGAAAAATGGAAATCTCATCAGGACAGGAGCTTTTAAATTATTATAGTCTTATATACAATATTATTCTGTTCATTAATTTATATTAGTATTTGTTATTCACTTATTGAACAGTCCTGATATATAGTATGTCCTTATTATATATTTATTGACATACATATATATGTAATTAACCTAAATTTCATCAACAAAACTGGTTTAATAAATTATTGTGCCTCCACATGGTGAAATAATGTGTAACAGTTAAAGGAAAATGAAAAATTCTCTAAGACATATTTTCAAGTGTAAAAAGCCAGTTGCAGATGTTTTCATTTGTATCAAAAGAAAATTAAACATATATACATAAATATATAAGTGAATATTAAAAACTATACAAAGTTATATATTAAACTGTTAAAATGATACTTCTGATGAGAAAAATGGGAGGTGGGACTTCTACTTTCCTTTCATATCAGTCTATTATTTCACTACTTTTGATGAATACATATGCATTACTTGTATATCTTAAAAGACTAACAGTGTAGCTCCAATGACAAGCAAATGAAATAAAATAACATGTGATATTATTTGTTAACTTTCAGGTTAGCAGAGACTATAAAAAAGCAAAAACTGGTGAAGATAGAGACCGATGCTAGCAGGAATACAGGGAAAGGGAAAATCTCAAGCTCAGTTGCTGAAGAAGTAAGTATAACTTTTCTGGAGGGCAATTTGGGACTACATAATAAATCTTTAATGTGCATACAGTCTAAGCATTCCCATAACTAGGAATTATCTTAAGGGGATAAGTGGGTAATACTACAGAGAATGTTCTTTGCAATGTGATTTGTAGTATTGAATAACAGAAAATGTGATAAAGTTTTAGGTATTGGTTACATAAAAGTACTGTGTAAATATAACTGTGAATTGACATACAAAGAATACACACACACACACACACACACACACACACACATAGGCAAAAATATGGTAGACAGTGTAGAATTATGGTTAAGTATTAGGTTGGTACAAAAGCAATTGTGGTTTTGGACTGTGAATTTTAAATCATTAAAACTAGATGCATCTTTATTAATCAAAACAGGAACCGTTACAATCAACACATATTTTGCCAATGAGAAATAACCTTGTTTATTCCTGTAGCATAAAAATCTGTGTTTAGGGATTTGATGAACTCTAGACAAGCATTTTCTGCCTCCTTCTGGTTGTGGAAGTGTTTTCCCTGCAAAAAGTTGTCAGTATGCTTGAAGAAATGGTAGTAGGTTGACAAGAGGTCAGGTGAATATGGTGGATCAGGCAAAACTTCATAGCCCAATTTGTTCAGCTTTTGAAGCATTGGCCATGCTACGTGTGGTTGCACACTATCATGGAGAAGAATTGGACACATTTTGTTGACATTTGATGCATTTTTCAGTGCATCCATCAATTTGCTGAGCATACTTCTCAGATATAATGGTTTCACCAGGATTCAGAAAGCTGTAGTGAAGCAGACCAGCAGCAGACCACCAAACAGTATGATCATGACCTTTTGTTGGTGCAAGTTTGGCTTTGGGAAATGCTTTGGAGCTTCTTCTTGGTCCAGCCACTGAGCTGGTTGTCACTGGTACTCATAAAATCCACTTTTCATCAGATCAAGAAATGGTTCATTGTTCTTGTGTAGAATAAGAGAAGACAATGCTTCAAATCGATGATTTTTTTGGTTTTTGGTCAGCACATGAGACACCCACTTATTGAGCTTTTTTGCCTTTCCGATTTGACTCAAATGTTGAATGACCATATGATGGTCAACTGAAATTGAGTTCTATGGCAACTTCTTATGTAGTTATAAGAGGATCAGCTTATAGGATCAGTTTACAGGTTTCTTAAGAGGCAGGTCAGGTGGTCTGGTATTCCCATCTCTTTCAGAATTTTCCACAGTTTGTTGTGATCCACACAGTCAAAGGCTTTTGCATAGTCAATAAGCAGAAATAGACGTTTTTATGGAACTCTCCTGCTTTTTCGATGATCCAGCAGATGTTGGCAATTTGATCTTTGGTTCCTCTGCCTTTTCTAAAACCAGCTTGAACATGTGGAAGTTCACGGTTCACGTATTGCTGAAGCCTGGCTTGGAGAAGTTTAAGCATTACTTTACTAACGTGTGACATTAAAAATATAGGAATATATTTTAAAACTTTGCCTTAAGAGTAAGGTTTACTTCTGCAGATAGCTAATTTCTTCCTTGTGTTTTACTGTAGTAGCTTCAAAGAGAGAGCAATAACATTACCATATTTTGAATTTATTTCTAAATTCTGCCAATCCATTATGTTTAGACCCTATATCTTTTTATAATATTCACATATATATTCAATAATTTAAAATTTAATAACAATTCAGTTTTTAGTTTATGTATCTTTTATGGACTTCTGATTATATCAAGGTTGAAAGTTATTACATTATTTTTATAATATTACAATATGTTTTAGAGTCAGGCAAACTTGGGTTTTAATTCTTGTTCTGAGACATTTATTTATAATTTCAACAATATGTCTTTCCTTCACCTGCAAAGTAGGGATATTCACTTTTACGTTATGAGGTTAGGATTACATATCTATATATGTTGCCATTCCCTCCTCCAGAGGGTCTTCCCGACCCAGGAATCAAACCCAGGTCTCCTGCATTGCAGGCAGATTCTTTACCATCTGAGCTACAGGGGCTATGCAGACAGTATTCCAAAAAAGCTAGGATGTCTGTATACATATCAGACAATGTAGATTTCAGAGTAAGGAATAAAATTAGTCTTTCTCCCTCCTCAGATCTCCAGTCCTCAAGATCCCTTCCTGTGAGGCAACACATTACTCACTGTTCTATATCTTTCCAGAATGCGTTTGTGAGAGTATAAACATATATCACTTTGATTTTAGACTGAGGGGTGCATACTATATTCACTGTTGTGACTTTGTTTTTCTAAATATTTCTAGGGCATTATCTTGTACCATTATGTATAGATATATCTCATTCTTTTTAACAACTGCATAATAAAGAATGAAGTTTTTTTTAAGAGAACCAGAACAAATTCTAGCTAATGTGGCTAGGTAAAATTCCTCTAAAGTAAGACTGGATACAACTAGTTTAAGGATGCTGGACACCTGCATCTCCAGCACATTCAAAACTGAGTTCAATATCTTAACATGTTACACTCCTACACCATTACACCAACTCACACTTCTACCAGTTTGTTATTAGTTGAGGACATAATCTTCCAACAGTTTGGTCTCCGTGGTAATTCTTAACTTCTCCTTCTCCCTATCCTTCCACAAACTGTAATCAAGTCTTATAGACTCTATTCTCAAGATATCTCAGTAAGTAAGAAATGGGTAGTGAAATTCTTTTTGAAATTCATTGCATTCTTTTTGAAATTCTGGTAGTGGTTTAGTTGCTGAGTCGTGTCCACCTCTTGAGACCCCGTGGACTTGGCCTGCCAGGATCCTCTGTCCATGGGATTCTACAGGCAAGAATACTGGAGTGGGTTGCCATTTCCTTCTCCAAGGGATCTTCCCAATCCAGGGATTGAACCTGGGTCATAACGGAAGCCCCAATAAGACTAACATCTACATCTAATTTCAGTCTCCAATGTCAGACATTTTATCTATAAAATTGCATCATAGAAGAAACTTAGAGTCACTTAAAGTGACAAATTGACATTTTTAATATTCCCTATTTAGAAGTTTCTTTTAAGATTCCTTCTTTATAATTCTATACATCATTCTTATTTATGAAAATGTGTCTGGAATACATACAGTGTTGTATAAGTATAATGAGGATTTGTGGATCATCTTTCTTGTGACAAATGCCAAATACTTCAACAAGTCCTATTTCATGTATCCAAATAATATACCTTTGAAATAGGAATAAAATATTTTCTTTTCACTTTATTAAAGACAGAAACAAAGATATATCAGATAATTAGTGCTTGCCCACACAGTGTGATAATGACAGAGCTGGAACTAGAACCCAGGTTTCCTGACTTTCAAGCCATTATAAATTTCAGTATCATAAAATTGTCACCTCTGCAATTTTGCAAAAGTAATAGCCTATACTCTTGCACATTCTGAATTTCTAGAACTTAATAATAATCCATTAAAAAAGAAAAAAACTCTTCCTTCTAATCTCATTGGGAAAAAACACTTCTCAAGAAATGCAGAGAATATGTATTCAATTATTGATTCTCTTCATCAAGAATTGTGCTGTAAAATGAGCTTAAAAAGTGATGACATCAGGCTCAATGTTACAACTATTTTCACTCCTCGAAATTATTATCCAAACATAGAAATGCCCTTAACCCTAAATCAATCATTTGAAACTGATCAACCACAGCTTTGAAAATATTGGAAGCATCATAAACATCATGCCCATCTGTCACTTCTCTTTCATCATGGAACATATATAGCCTGTAATCATCCTTAGCAATATCTCATGGCTCTGGTAAAAGCTTATGAATAACCTTCTATGTCCAGCTGTGTATTGCTGAGTAATTAGATAAATTAAAAAATCCAACAAACTAAATTTTGAATGATGACACAGTGGCAACAGGAATAGTTAAATAGATGAGTTTGTTTAAGTGGAAAACCTATATTTTTCTGAAGTAGAGCAATTTGCAAGAAAAACTGAGAGAAAAACAGTTTATAAAAAGAGAATTTGAACTTGGAAAATTTTCATTGTAACTATAGTAATATGTTAGAATTTGATTGAACAACATTTTAATTATGGTCATTTTCTCTTTGAGCTTTTCATTTCATAAATTTCTATATACATACATTGGCTTTGCTGTTTTTCTAGAACCCAATAGATTAATTTTTATTGTGTTTAGCAATGTGTATTTTGGATTATGTGTATACATGATCCTAATATTGGTTCTCATTTCTCATATCTATATCTGAGCACGTGCACACACACAAAGAAATAAGTGATATTTGAGAACTACTCAGCTGTGAGGAAGGAGAACAAATACTTGATATGATTTAATTTATTGACAGTAAAATACATGAAAAATAATATAGGTAGGAGTTCTGATCAAGCAAAATTTACTATATAAGCATGAATATAATCAAAATAATGGGAGATTTTGATAAATAATAGGCAATGAACCCTTTAAATTATTAATCACACAATTGGTATTATAATTCTAGAAATTAAACAAGATATTCTGTATTTCTTTACTGATATTAATTTGAATGTTTCCACACTTAATTTTTATTTGTATCTGTATACAAACATAATTTTAACATAATTGTTACTTTGAGAGAATATGTTTTGATTTGGAAAAATGAATACTTTTTATAGATAAGAAATTATTTGAAGAAGTACAGTATATATTAATTTCATTTAATATTTTAAAATATTTTTAAAAATGAGAAAGAATTGTTCTCTAAATTCTCCTCCTATTTTTTTAAATAAAAGGTAAAGATATAAATTAATAAAGAACAAATAATTAGCTTACCTGATTTGTTTATAGGATTTTCTTTCTTTTTATTCATCACTTATTTCTTTTTCTCTCTTAGACAAAAGGAAATTTATGCATCCTTAATTCTACTCTCTTTTAAGATGCATGGTTAATTGTCCAATCAGCTGAAATATTCTAATGTAATTAGTACAGAATACTAATATGTGGAGAGATGGGAACATTTTGCTTATATCTGTTAGACTAAGTTAAAAACTCAACTTTAACTTTGTATCTTATGAAAAGACTTTTGCTTCCTAAGACCCTATTAAGACTTTTCAGTCATCAGTTGATAATTTCCCATCCATTGGCAAGATCCCATCTGGTAGATGTAGTAGTTTTTATTACTGTTCACCAAATATTCTATTTTTCTTCCCTATGAAGTCCTTTGGCCAGAGACTCCTGATCTCTGTCCAAAGATCATGTGATTTGTTTTGGCCAAATAAATGAACAGAGGAGACAGAAATCATTTCTGGCAAGAACTTTTAAGATCCACGACATAGTTCACTGGTTCTCTTTTCTGCCAACTGGTAATCAGAGTGATCATTGCTCTACTAGTGTAAATCCTGAAATAAAATCCCTAACTGTTTTAGGATGGATACTTAGAATGAATGAGAAGTAAACCTTTGTTGTCACAAATCACTGAGATTTTAGAGGTTATTAAAATGTGAAGTTCACTGAATTATCTAAGGGAGGAGATAAACCTGCCAGTTGGTATGGACAGCAATCTCTAAAAGAGGCAAGGGAAGAAATGGTGTAATTGGATCTTTTTAGATACTGGAGTGATGGGAGAGGAATCAATCACTAGACAGCAGCTGTAATGATAGAGGAATACAGTCATTATCATAATAGTACACCAAGAAAGAGAGATCACTGATCTCTTTTGCATCTGGTTTGCCATCTCCTACCAATGCCTCTCGCTGACTGAATTCCACAGGAAGAGAATAAGGAAGCATGTGGATACAGTTCACAGAGATGATGAGCCCCTTTGGGCTGAGTTCACAGAGAAGGCGAAAAAGGATGAAGGGTTGGTTTTGGAAGGGCAAACAGAAGAACCTTAATACCTCCTTGTTGCTCTATTTCTAATTCCTCTTTGTTTGTTTGCCTGGTGCCTAGGAAATACTTAAGGATATTTAATGGATGAAAGAATAACATAGACTTTAAAACCAAAGTAATCTGGATATTAAGATTAGGCTGAATTTCTTGATACTAAAATTTTAATAAAGTAATTGGGGAAACAATTGTGAAAGAGATCATATTGGTATGCAAAAATGAGGTGATTCATTTTGAACAAGTTTATTTAGCAGATAATTAAGTGAAGAAGGTGAGTCAGAAAATCTAATTCATGGCACACATTTATACACAATTACTCAAATTATCACTGTTATTGATATTGGGTAGAGATCAGCTGGGGCAAGGCATTAGAAGGTCACGTGGTTGTGGCATCTAATTACTATGGCAACAATGATGATTAGAAGACTGTGGGATAGACTGACTACCTCTGTGTTGTAAAGCTTGTGAAAAAGAAAAAAATTAAGCTTAGCATTTGAACTCTTAAACCAAAGCATAAAGAGAATATCAGAAGGTTTATATGGAAGTTTTAAGCAAGATTTTCTAAACCTAGAATACACGTTAAGAATTCACATTTCTTATCTAAGGTAGGGACACTTGTTGGGAAGAAATGAAAACCATTGTTTGAAATAAGGACATTTGGATAGGCATAGATGAGACTGAGAACTTAGACCCTCAAATTCCTTTGATGCTGCCTTGAGAATAGAACTGCTTTTTCCCACTGTATGATGAAACCAGTCATTCCGTGTAGAAAAACTTTTCAATAACTTCAGCTGGAGCAGTTGCTTCTCAAAAATGTTTTCTATTCTCCTCAAGACGTTCCTGCCCTAGAGCCATAATATTGCCTATTGTCTCCAAAACCATAATAAGATTAAATCCCAGCATAACCTTGAGAGAAAATTGCGAGGTCTACTCTGAGAGATCATCTTGCCAATTTATATAAACAAGAATCTGGCAAACATGAAATAGATTGACTACTAAAGAGATTAGGTCAAGGTGAATGAACTATAAGATTTGATTGACAGTGGTTCTCAAAATTTGGTCATTGGACCAACCAGCATTAGTGTTACCTGAGAACTTGATAGGAATGCATATTTCCTAGACTCCTATCCTAGACCTAATGAATCAGAAACACTAGCTCATGGGGTCTGGAAATCTGTTTTAACAAATCATCCAGGTGATTCTGGTACATGTTAAAATTTGAGAATCACTGGAATGTGTTAACCGTATGCTAAATGTGGCCTCTATTAGAATTTGAGATTTTGGTATTTTAGCCAGAAAAAATTGAGAGTAAGTCTAACAGTTTGCTGGTAAATGAAAGTCTAGACTCAGCAGTTGCCTGTGGTCAATGAGTTTAAGATTTCAGAACTACACTGACATAATGTAGAAAAGGAAGCTTAATGGCTTAAAGAAATGAGCATATTAGAACAGATTTAAAATGTGCAATTTGGTCTAAACCTTCTCACTCAGTCATGTCCAACTCTTTGCAACCTCATGGACTATATATAACCTACTCAGCTAGAATACTGGAGTGGGTTGCCATTTTCTCCTCTAGGGGATCGTGCTGACCCAGGAATCAAACCTGTGCCTTCTGCAGCTTCTCAGTTGTCAGGCAGCTTCTTTACCACTGAGCCACCTGGGAAGCCCCAACTCTTATCTTCTATGGAGGTCACCTGCTTCATTCAAAACATAATAGAATGCAATGGTTAAAGGAAGGGTGGCATCATTTAAAACCTTTGTGCTGGCATCCCAAACAGCTGATGATGGACATAAAAGATGCTGCCATGAAAATGTTCCCTGAGTAGTAGTAGGCCAAGTGGCTGCTCAAATCTTTCAGAAATAAGGTGGGCACATTATTCTAGTATCCTTATTAATAATAATGTCTTCTTAGTAGTAGTAATAATGCTATTATTAATAGTAATATAATTTATTAATAATAATAATAATATATTATTAAACAGAGTTTACAGAGTGGTAACCAGAGTGTTTTGACCAGCATGGATGTGTGTCAATGACTAATTGATTACAAGATCACTGACAATTAAATATGTGGGCAATCTTCTAAGGTGTTTCTTGACTGATATAAAATAAAAACAAGCATAAGTTGTCATAGTGAAAATTAGCCTCATACTCAGTTCCCAGACTTTAGCCAATTCACACATCTGAAGTTCTTTAATTTGGGAATAGACCATGTCCCTTTGAGGAAGAATGTAGCCTGAAATATGGTCACAAATGGCATCCATGTCTTTTCCAGACAAACTTGTCATTTACCAAATGATTTCTACTGGGATAGGGAAATCCTCAGTCCTTCTGAGGGGCTTTTTAAATAGTGAATCTGAGGCAATGCCAGTCTGTACAGACAAAACACTATCATGGGCCACTGGTCAGAGTATGGACTTATTTATAGAGATCAAGTGACAAATGAAGTCTTGACTTCATTTAATCTGACAGTGTGTTCAATAACAAAATGTCTTCCTGTGGTCATTTCTACAGTTGTTGAATATATTTAAAAGATAGATTTTTTTTTATCAGCTGAAACATCAACTTGGAAACAACTGGTAAGTTTAGGTTGCTATGCTATAGAATGTAGTATGTACTTAAACTACCATTAGATGTTCAATATACAGTGCCATTTTCCCTATAGCCAGAATTCAGAGATTCAGGAACCAAAGAATGGAGGTGGGAGTTACCTCTGTCAGCATTATATATCATATTTCAACTAAGTATTCAGAAGATTTAGAAATCCTAATTTCCAAGGTAGAACACTTTTTTGACAGGAAATATAGTCAAGATGAACTCCCCAGGTCGGTAGGTGCCCAATATGCTATTGGAGATCAGTGGAGAAAGAACTTTGGAAAGAATGAAGGAATGGAGTCAAACCAAAAAACAATACCCAGTTGTGGAGTGACTGGTGATAGAAGCAAGGTCCAGTGCTGTAAAGAGCAATACTGCATAGGAACCTGGAAGGTTAGGTCCATGAATCAAGGCAAATTGAAAGGGTCGAACAGGAGCTGGCAAGAGTGAATGCCAACATTCTAGGAATCAGAGAACTAAGATGGACTAGAATGGGTGAATTTAACTAAGATGACCATTATATCTACTACTGTGGGCAGGAATCCCTTAGAAGAAATGGAGTAGCCATCATGGTCAACAAAAGTTTGAAATGCAGTACTTGGATGCAATCTCAAAAATGACAGAAAGATACCTGTTCATTTCCAAAGCAAACCATTCAATATCATGGTAATCCAAGCCTATGCCCGAACCAGTAATGCCCATGAAGCTGAAGTTGAATGGTTCTATGAAGACCTAAACCTTTTAGAACTAACACCCCAAAAAGATGTTCTTTTCATTATAGGGGACTGGAATGCGAAAGTAGGCAATCAGGAAACACCTGGAGTAACATGCAAATTTGGCCTTGAAGGACAGAATAAAGCAGGGCAAAGGCTAATAGAATTTTTCCAAGGGAACATACTGATGATAGCAAACACCCTTTTCCAACAGCACAAGAGAAGACTCTACACATGGACATCACGAGATGGTCAACACCAAAATCAGATTGATTATAAACTTTTCAGCCAAAGATGGAGAAGCTCTATACAGTCAGCAAAAACAAGACCTGGAGCTGACTGTGGCTCAGATCATGAACTCCTTATTGCCAAATTCAGGCTGAAATTGAAGAAAGTAGGGAAAACCACTAGACCATTCAGGTATGACCTAAATCAAATTCCTTATGATTATACAGTGGAAGTGAGAAATAGATTTAAGGGACTAGATCTGATAGAGGGCCTGATGAACTATGGATGGAGGTTCGTGACATTGTACAGGAGACAGGGATCAAGACTATCCCCATGGAAAAGAAATGCAAAAAAGCAAAATGGCTGTCAGAGGAGGCCTTACAAATAGCTGTGAAAAGAAGAGAAGTGAAAGGCAAAGGAGAAAAAGAAAGATATTCCCATCTGAATACAGATTTCCAAAGAATAGCAAGGTGAGATAAGAAAGCCTTCCTCAGTGATCAAAGCAAAGAAATAGAGGAAAACAACAGAATGGAAAAGACTAGAAATCTCTTCAAGAAAATTAAGGATACCAAGGGAATATTTCATGCAAAGATGAGCTCGATAAAGGACAGAAATGGTAAGGACCTAACAGAAGCAGAAGATATTAAGAAGAGGTGGTAAGAATACACAGAAGAACTGTACAAAAAAGATCTTCATGACCCAGATAATCACAATGGTATGACCACTCACCTAGAGCCAGACATCCTGGAATGTGAAGTCCAGTGGACCTTAGGAAGCATCACTATGAACAAAGCTAGTCGAGGTGATAGAATTCTAGTTGAACTATTCTAAATCCTGAAAGATGATGCTGTGAAAGTGCTGCACTCAATATGCCAGCAAATTTGGAAAACTCACAGTGGCCACAGGAGAGGAAAAGTTCGGTTTTATTCCAATACCAAAGAAAGGCAATGCCAAAGAATGCTCAAACTACCACACAATTGCACTCATCTCACATGCTAGTAAAGTCATTCTCAAAATTCTCCAAGCCAGGCTTCAGAAATACGTGAACCATGAACTTCCAGATGTTGAAGCTGGTTTTAGAAAAGGCAGAGGAACCAGAGATCAAATTGGTAACATCCACTGGATCATCGAAAAAGAAAGAGAGTTCCAGAAAAACATCTATTTCCTCTTTATTGACTATGCCAAAGCCTTTGACAGTGTGGATCACAATAAACTGTGTAAAATTCTGAAAGAGATGGGAATACCAGACCACCTGACCTGCCTCTTGAGAAACCTGTATGCAGCTCAGGAAGCAACAGTTAGAACTGGTCATGGAACAACAGACTGGTTCCAAATGGGAAAAGAAGTATATCAAGGCTGTATATTGTCACCCTGCTTATTTAACTTATATGCAGAGTACATCGTTAGAAACTCTGGGCTGGAAGAAGCACAAGCTGGAATCAAGATTGCCAGGAGAAATATCAATAACCTCATATATGCAAGTGACACCACTCTTATGGCAGAAAGTGAAGAACTAAAAAGCCTCTTGATGAAAGTGAAAGAGGAGAGTGAAAAAGTTTGCTTAAAGCTCAACATTTGGAAAATTAAGATCATGGCAATTGGCCACATCACTTCATGGTAAATAGATGGGGAAACAGTGGAAAAAGTGGCAGACTTTATTTTTTGGGCCTCTATTTTCACTTCAGATGCTGACCACAGCTGTTAAATTAAAAGATGCTTACTCCTTGGAAGGAAAGTATGACCAACCTAGACAGCATATTAAAAATCAGAGACATTACTTTGCCAACAAAGGTCCATCTACTCAAGGCTATGGCTTTTCAAGTCATGTATGGATGTGAGAGTTGAACTAGAAAGAAAGCTGAGTGCTGAAGAATTGATGCTTTTGAACTGTGGTGTTGAAGAAGACTCTTGAGAGTCCCTTGGACTGCAAGGAGATCCAACCAGTCCATCCTAAAAGAAATCAGTCCTGAATATTCATTGGAAGGACTAATTTTGAAGTTGAAACTCCAATACTTTGACCACCTGATCCAAAGAACTGACTCATATGAAAAGACCCTGATGCTGGGAAAGATTGTAGTTGGGTGGAGAAGGGGATGACAGAGGATGAGATGGTTGGATGGCATCACCGACTCAATGGACATGAGTTTGAGTAAACTCCTGGAGCTAGTGATGGACAGGGAGTTCTGGTGTGTTCAGTCCATGGGGTCGCAGGGATTTGCACATGACTGAGTGACTGAACTGACTGACTGACGAATGAAAACTGGCAATTTTAAAGAATTTTTTTTTTCTTTTGATAGATTAGAAAAAAAGAGACTTACTTAAACAAGCCAACAAATCTACAGTAGTGTTAACAGAGATTTTTCAGGGGATTACCAAGTTTATGACGGCAAAATGGATACCAAATTGACTTAATACTAGATAGGCATAACTGAAAGTTTGGTTATATTTACACAACTTCTAAACAAGATCATTCTAGCCATATGCGTCATGAAAGATGTTTAAATTTATGTTAGTAATAAAGGACAATTAAGCTAATGTTTGAAAGTATTTAGGAGTTTTAAGCATAAAATACAACAAACCGTACTGTTTTCTATATATTACTATACAAATCCATTGAAGAAAGATAATTAAAAGCATTTACTTTTGTATAACTTCATTCTGCAGTATAATATTATGGAAATATGAATTTTTTACAATTTACTTTGTCAAGGCAAGGTGCCATATTCTTTGAGATTTTGGCTTCTATCGTTTTTGCCACCATAGTAAGAAATAGCCTTGGTGTTCTGGGTTAGAATTTACCTTTCAATACAAGGCAAATTCTTGAGACCATATGTTTTGTTTCTGTAAGGTATGTTATAGGTGCCTTGTAAATAACTTTCAAAAATTGACTTTCTCATTATTTTCCCTATCTGTCCTAGCCTTAGGGGACATACACTTGAACAGGAAATTCATAGTCTTTGCTACAAGGCTTACTTGGTTACTTGCAGTGGATAAATGAATAAGAACATATTTGCAAGGCTCATGTAGATACTATGAGGATGAATAAAATTTAAAGGTAGAATCCAGTCAACTCAAAAGCATCTTATTAGTGAGAAATTTATTTTTGATGTATTTTTATATAGCCCAACTACCTAGCTAATTCATTTTTAAAACAAAATCTCTAGGAGTACCTTTTCTTAATTGACAGTTTTATTGGCATAGTGTTGACAACAGTCCTCATTAATACAACATTCATCGCACTTAAAGAAACCTAAGATGGTATGCTGCAGGGTGTAAAAATATCTCAAATAACTCTGCACCTTCTTCCCAACATTTGCAATGAGTAAAATCAAAAAGTTGAGAGATATTAATAAAGTGACAGGAACCAATATTGTTCAAAAAGAAACTCTAAAACTAAGAGCTTCGACTTCTTAATTATGTCTTCTCTTCCATTTCAAACACATACATGCACAAACCTACATATATCTTAATATCAGCATATTCAAAGATACACTCACTTTTTCAGATTTGAACTAACTTACAGATCCCCAAAGAGGTGCAAGGTATAGGAAATAGTTCAGTTAATGGAGAACCAAGAATTCTTTTAATTAAAAATATTTGTAATCAACCTCCCAAGTGGGTAATAAAATATGTGACTGAATGTGAAACAGGCAAAAGTAAGAAGTGACAAATTCATTTATTTCATAAAAATCAAAACATTATATTGAAAAATCTGTTACTCACTTACCTGCCAAGTTCTAAGATTAGAAATCTTTGTTTTCACTGCAACAGTTGATGCTACTGCAAACTGCTAAGTCACTTGAAGAACCTCCTCCCTGTTCTATTTCAGATGTTTCCTCTTCAATAACTGTTTAATTAAAAAACTTTACGGATAATCCTAAACTTAGAGTCATAAGAACAATGCTTTTAGATTTTCCCCTTCTCTCATGTGTGTATATATGTCTATAATTCTAGATTTATTAATATTAAAATAAGTGCTGTCCTGCAGACTGAAATAAAGCTACAAGTACAATATCTGTCTCAGTTCTCTAGTTACCTCATGGATATGTACCAATGTATTAATTAACTTCTAAACTTAATGACTTTGTCAACTGTACAGTTACTTCTCTCAATATCTGCTCTTAGTATTGCCCATAGTTTTAAAAATCAAAGCAATCATTTTCTATAGGTTTCACTTAATTTAGTCACTACAGCTATTTAGTTTATCATGTCATTAAGATACTACTTCTTATTTATAATATTATCATGGTATATTTATTTATTTGTTTGCATTAGAGAGGAATATAATGAACCACTAGTAGTATCATAGTATCCAATAGTCATGTATAGATGGGAGAGTTGGACTATAAAGAAAGATGAGTGCTGAAGAATTGATGCTTTTGAACTGTGGTGCTGGAGAAGACTCTTTTGAGAGTCCCTTGGACTGCAAGGAGATCCAACCAGTCCATCCTAAAGGAAATTAGTCTTGAATATTCATTGGAAGGATTGATGCTAAAGCTGAAATTCCAATACTTTGTCTACCTGATGGGAAGAACTGATTCATCTGAAAAGACCCTGATGCTGGGAAAGATTGAAGGCAGGAGGGAGAAGGGGATGACAGAGGATGAAATGGTTGGATGGCATCACTGACTCAATGGACATAAGTTTGAGTAAACTCTGGGAGCTGGTGATGGACAGGGAAGCCTGGCGTGTTGCAGTCCATGGGGTCTCAGAGTCAAACACGACTGAGTGACTAAACTGAAAGTATCAGTTAAGAGATGCTAAAAGTCCATAGTCTACTGAAAACCATTCTTTTATACATGGTATGGTGTATAAAACTCTCCACATCAGTGTCACTTTATTTCATCAAGTTGAATGGACCAGGACAATTATATAACCTGATACTATTACAAGGAAGTAATCTAATATCACAACAATAACATGATTAGGGTAATTTGAAACCAATGTAAAAAAAAAATAAAACTCATAATCTTTGCCATTGGGTTTGGGACCAAACTTAACTTTTCACTGAGTCTTCAAATTCTACAACTTTTCCGTCATTTAAGATGAATTTTTTAAAACTCCAGGAAATAAAGAAAAAAGAATCTTTTCCCCCACACACTATTACATAGCTAAGGTTTAGAGAAAGCTCCAAAAGTTAAGGGATGTGTGTAAAAGATCTTAAAGGACAGAACTGTTTTTGTTCACTTCCCCCTCCTCTGCTTCAAAGAAAAACAACATGAGTACCTATAAGGATAAGGGAAACAGATTTCCATCTGTAAGCCTATAAGGGGCCATTAAAAACAAGGATGTGAAAAAAAGTTTTAAAAAACACATTCGGAGAAGACTTTCAAATGAAAGCAAACAATTAATGAGTTGGGTAACAACAGAAATTGAGCCTGTGTTGAAGCCTGCCATCTATCTTATGTCTCTTCAGTGACAGAAACGGCTTTTTCCCCCCTTTTCTTTCACTATGTAACCCTATCCTGAACTTTGTGAACTTTACAAGAAAGAAAGGTATTCACAAAATAAAATCAGGATTATCATTGCTGGTGGCAAAATGAGAGACTAGTGGGCTTATTGTTTAGAAACCATTCTAAGTATGAATACTAAAGTGAGGAAATTAAAGTTTGTCTGAAAATAACTTTGATACAAAGAACACATTGAAGTTGCAAGTCTATAAACTGCATAATGTTCTAGAGTAACTTCATGGGCAATAATGGCATGATATTTTAAGCAGTTTGCTTATATATGAAGATACTTAATCTGGATAATTTAAAGAAGTTGTTATAACCTTGGGCAAGTTTATTAATCTTACTCTATGTGTCTCAGTTTTCCCATTCTTAAAATAGAAATAACAACTTATCTCATAATTTGTTTTTCTGCTGCTAACCTAAACAGTACATTTAAAATATTTAGAGTTGTGGCTGACACAAAGTAAGCACTCAATAAATATTGCTACTATGCCCTTAAAAACAGATTTTTGTTAAAATATAAGTCACAGTGTCACTGGCTAAGACACAGCATTTGGCCCAAATCAGAAATTTAATTTCAGAGCTCTTCTTGGCATAAAATAGAATCCACCAAATTTGCAGATGTTTTCCTATGTTTTTTTTTGTGTGTGTATGTTGTCACTTAGTCATGTATGACTATTTGCAACCTCATGTATTGTAGCCCTCCAGGCTCCTCTGTCTATGGAATTCTCCAGACAAAGATACTGGATTGGGTAGCCATTCCCTTCTCCAGGGGATCTTCCCTGGGATCGAATCTGGGTCTCCTGCATTACAGGTGGCTTCTTTACCATCTGAGTTTAAGGGATCCTTATGAGCCTGAAAGCTACAAACCAGTGAGCTATCTTAGAAAGCATTTGGTTACCCAGAAAAAATGCTTTTTCTGGTCCTCTGACAAAATTTGTACATGATATATTCACTAAATTAAGCGTCTCACTGTAGACCAGCCAGACCATTCATTTAATGGTAAATGATTATCCATCTACACCTGTTAATTAAAATATACAGTATTAGGTTTTTGTAACTCGGTCGGTAAAGAGTCTGCCTGCAATGCAGGAGACTCGGGTTCAGTTCCTGGGTCAGGAAGATCCTCTGGAGAAGGAAATAGCAACCCACTCAAGTATTCTTGCCTGAATAATTCCATGGACAGAGGAGCCTGGCAGGCTATGGTATATGGGGTTGCAAAAGTAGGATACGACTAAGCACACAGCACACATATTAGGTTTTTCCCCATCAGAGAACACCTCTGTTGCCTACTGATTAGCCAAATAGAAACAATACCCCAAGATTTCAGAGGTTCTTATTTTGGAGATGATACATTTCTACCTATGGCAATGAATGTATGCAGAGCCCACAAGAGCTGGTGTATAAGAAATATCAAGAGGCTTTGTGGTTTATGAACCCTAGTTTAAGAACTCTTGAGACAGAAAAAATTTCAAGTATATGAAGCAAGATTTTCAGGTGTTTTTGTGACAACACAGAGCTTAGAGTGTCAGTTTGGATTTTTGTCCTAAATTGACAAGAATTAATTGTATCATATATCTTTAATGCATTTGGGTGGTAGAGTTGGTAAAAATTAATATTATATTTGATTTGGTGTTGCAAATAGACTTTTATTAAAACTTTCTGTTTATATAGGATTGTGTATTAGTTGTCTAGGGCTGCTATAAGAAAATTCCACAGACCGAGTGACTTAAACAGACATTTATTTTCTCACTATTATGGAAACTGTAAGTCCAAGATCTAGGGACTGGCAGGGCTGGTTTCTTCAGGGGCCTCTCTTTGGTTTGAAAATGGTGACTTCTTGCTGCCTTTTCTTATAATTTTCCCGAGTGTTTCTTCATACATCTAAATTTTTTCTTCTTAGGACACCAGACAGATTGGATTAGGATCCACCCATATGACCTCATTTAATTTTTACCACTTCTTTAAAGGCCTTATTTCCTATACAGTCACATTCTTAGGCGAGGTTTGGGAGAGTAGGGCATCAACAGATGAATTTAATGGGGACAGAATTCAGGCCATAACACACAGTATATGAATTTAATTGGTTTTCTTTGCTTCTAAAAGTGTTATTTCGAAGTCCAAATTTTCTTAGTTGAATTATCTATCCTTCAGAAACATTACATTGTATAGAAATTGTACATCATTTTCTTTCGTTACCTGATGTCAATAAAACTAACAATGGTTAATTTGTGACCCAAAGAAAACAACCATAGACAGAAGGCTTTATAAAGATAAAATAGTAATAACTGTAGTTTGTAGAGCTTTTCTTGACCTTAAATGTCATCATGGAACAAGTAATGTAAATAATTAATATGTAGTTTTGAAAAGATTTATATTTGTTTAATTGTCATGTTTGCTTTTTATGTAGAAGAATCGATATACAAGTTATTCTTGGCAATGGAAGGGCTGTACAAATTATGTTTTAATTCTTACCATGCTACTGATTTTGCTATGTTAGCAACATATAAATAATATATTTGCAAATCTGCCAGCTGAGGTTGGAAATTTCAAGGCAAAAAGAATTGATAGGTTTATATATACAATAGGCTAAAAGATCAGACATTAGAATTTATTTAGAAATGGTATATTTATTGTTAACTTTCACTGTTAAACTGACCTTCCCAAATAAAATATCTTATATTGGTGTGCATGCAGAAATGACAAAAGCTGAATCTAAAGAGGTAAAAATTATACAGCTGAACAGTGGACGCAAATCCAAAGCAAATAAAATCAATATTGGATATTAAAATGGTAAATATTTAGGCAATAAATCTTAGAATATGAAGATTATCAGCAGGTCAACTTCCACGTTTGTGAAAAAGGTATCAAAAAGAGACCAATCTACTTAGTCCTTTTCCCTTACCAAAAATTTTTTTGCAAAGAGGAAATCAATATTTTGTGAGAGTTAGATTTTTTTAAATTTTCCAATGTGCAACCAGTTTTAAGTAATATTAAAAGCATTTAAGCCCAGAAAATGTGCAAAGTATCAACAAAAATTTAACCCTATTGCATAGTGCGGTTAGACGAACAACAGAAGTAATTGCTGTCAGTTTGTATTTTTTTGACCAATAATTCTCTGTATTTCCTGCAAGTAACTTGAGTGATGCAAATGACCTTATTTTTACAGCATGCTTTTATTAAATAGTTTATTATTTTGGCAGACTAATAAAGATTTTGGTATTTGCTTTTATTTGCAATGATATTACCACCACATAAAAAAGGATTTTATGTTCTTTTTGAGGAACAAGGAGGATAAAAGTGGTGATGGATAGCGCAACTGAGGCATCAGCAATGAGCTGGAAATGAGACACATAAATATGAAAGCAGAGCTAAGAAAACAGAACTGCACCCTTGGCCGTTCTTAAAAGAACACGCACACGTCAAGGTTCATTCACACTGCTACAAGAACCCCTTTTGTTTCCGATGAATCAGGGCCTGCACGTGAAGTCTGAAGCACTATTCCTACTCATAACTGACTGGCTCCTTCTGTTTAATTAGATGCATTCTAGGGAAATATTTCCAAGCTTTCTGAAGATGTTTTGATTTGAGGGGAATAAAAAATCAATTGAAAATTTGGTGGCTGGAGGCAATGGAAGGGGAATCAAAACAGATTGACTGTTTTTACCTTTATTTAGCATAGTGCACAGAAATGAAAGCTTTCCACACTGTAGTATCTTAGAGTCAATAGAGCAATTGCGTAGTATTTAAGGATGTAGGTGGCTAGGCAATTGAATGTGTCATTAAGGACAAATAATATTCAGTATATACATACACATATATGTATTCAGTATATATATATATATATATATATATATATACACACATATATACACATATATATAAACACATTGGGTAGACTGCATTGGATGGAGTCTTGGGGAATTATAGCATTATATCTTGCCAGTGATGGTATGTGTTTATTTAAAAATTATAATTGTTTTCATGTTGCATGTTTTCTGGTTTAATGTCAGTATGTAAATTTTACATGCCAAATATTATATATTTATTGTCACCAGAGTATGTTTAGCATTAATTTTATCTTTTCCCATTAATAACTTGTTTCCTTGTAGCAGCATTTAATTGTTACCTTGAATGAAATAAAGCAGACTGTGATAAAGAGAGGAGGGAAGGTAAATTTTATTCAGGGCTAGGACCTGAATTGGCAGCTCTTAGCTCAGTAATATTCAAACGTGGAACTATTTTTTCTTTGCACATGAAAGTGCAGCCAATAGATGAAAGTAGGAAGAAGTAATATGTTGTGAGCTGAGAAATCCACTGCTTCATTATCGACATAATTCTTCAGATCTTACAGAGGGAGAGAGCTCTACCATTTGGACTCTTGTCGGAAAGGCTTACAATAGACATGATTCTGACAAGAGGTTGGTGGTAGCTGAACAGACTTAACAATTAATGGTATGCCAAGGCTGAGTTCAGAGAATTGCTTTACCCAATGCCAATCATTCATTCCTGGCAGTAGCACTTCACATCTTTCCTGGGATGCCGTCCAACCGCAGTGGCATCTAAAATATATCGAGCAGTGTTACAGTTGGAGGTGAAATTGAAATTTGCGCCAAACAGAAGTGACAAATTCACATGGCTGAGTGTTGCCTAGCAATCAGGTCCAAAGGGAATGTGGCAATTCTGCCTTTACTCATGGGGGTGTGTAAGAGGGAAAAGAAACAGTTATGTTAGAGCTTAGGTGGGTTCACAAGTAGAGCCAGGTGTATGAATGACTTCATTTTACTTCCAGAGTGTAAGGAGGTAGGAACTGAAGTGGCATAGGGAAAGCAGAGCAGCATCTGAAGTTGGTAGGATAAGCAGCTTTCATGTTGGAGGTTCTCAGCAATTAACCTGGGGGAGGGGGAGAGCAGTAGGATGCCAAGTTGCCAGACTTCCTGCAGAAATTCATGGCAATTGGCCATCCTGCTGCCTTTTGACTGCAGGCCTCTGATGCACCTCTGTTCAGCTGACACTTGGCAGCTGGGTGGCCCCAGGGTAAAGTGAGCAAATGGTGGCTTTCTCTTCCCAGAAATCCACCTGGGAGCAAAGCTCAGCCGGGCAGCCAGACTCAAGAGATGAGTGGAAGGAATGAAACAGTCAGGCTGAAATTCTTATCTTGTGCCCTCATCTACTGTTTCTTTGGGGGGGTTCCCATTCCACCTATTTTTTTTTTTATTAGTCTTCTTATCTTGAGGAATGCTACTCAAACTCCCCCTACTCTTCATCCTCTAAAGGATGAAGTGACTATAAGAATCAGTAATCAATATACAAAAGAGCAAAAGGGTATATCAAAATATGAACTCTGGGGAAAGAAACCCAATGCTTGCCCTTACAATTTTCTCAGGTAACCACCTAAGAAATCTTGTGTAAATTGTTTTCTGTTGGGTTTTCTACCTCTCCTCATTTGGAAGAAGCATGAACATGGAAATGTGTGGCGTAGATTTAACTGTTTAGTGGAGGAACCCATGGGGGTATTACAGCCATCACACCATAGGTTGTTTTCCTTTTTGCCTACTTTTATGATATTTTTTTCTTTTGAAACATTAGGACCTCATTAACCTAATGAATATAGTCTACACAGCCAGTTATGAGAGAAGAACCCAACCTTGACTGAGATGGTTTTCACTGTTATTCCCCAGTGTGGTGCTCGTTTATCCATAGACTTACTCTTAATGACTCTCAGCCTGAGCAAATGCCTATTCATAGTGTTGCAAAACTTCAGTGCTATGTCTGGGATGTTTAGCTAAATTTGTATGTAATCTCTTGTTTTCTCAAGGCCACTAGAAATTCCTAAGGGTAGGAACCTAAGTAGGATCAGATAAGATAAAAAGATGAAAATGTAAATGCTATATAATTGTGAGGTATTTTTGTTATTTTTATGTGTAATATGCAGTTCATTTTGCAAAAGATGTTTAATAAATTCTGGTGGATCAATGGGCAAACCAAATTCATGGATCAATTGAGAAGCACGCCAGCTGCGATGGACTGCGTGGCTAAGAGGAGCTACCCCAGGCCTGAGGTCAGGGGGCGGCAGCTGAGAAGAACTACCCCGTGGCTGAGGTCAGGGGTGGCAGCTCAGAGGAGCTACCCCACGTCCAAGGAGCTATGGATGCGCAGGCCCAGGAGGGCCCAGAGGAGCTACTCCATGTTCAAGGACAGGAGGGGAGGCCATGAGGAGATACCCCTCTTCCAAGGTAAGGAGCAGTGGCAGTGCTATGCTGGAGCAGCCATGAAGAGATACCCCACATCCAAGGTAAATGAAACACAAGTAAGATGGTAGGTGTTGCAAGAGGGCAGTAGAGGGCAGACACACTGAAACCATAAAAATAGAAAACTAGCCAATCTGATCACAAGGACTATAGCCTTGTCTAACTCAGTGAAACTAAGCTATGCCATGTGGGGCCACCCAAGATGGATGGGTCATGGTGTAGAGGCCTGACAGAAGGAGGTCCACTGGAGAAAGGAATGGCAAACCACTTCACTATTCTTGCCTTGAGAACCCCATGAACAGTATGAAAAGGCAAAAGATAGGGCAATGAAAGATGAACTCCCCAGGTCGTAGGTGGCCAATATGCTACGGGAGATCAGTGGAGAAATAACTCCAGGCAGAATGAAGGGATGGAGACAAAGCAAAAACAATACCCAGTTGTGGATGTGACTGGTGATAGAAGCAAGGTCCGATGCTGTAAAGAGCAATACTGCATAGGAACCTGGAAGGTTAGGTCCATGAATCAAGGCAAATTGGAAGGGGTCAAACAGGAGATGGCAAGAATGACCGTCTACATTCTAGGAATCAGCGAACTGAGATGGAGTGGAATGGGTGAATTTAACTGAGACAGTCATTATATCTACTACTGTGGGCAGGAATCCATTAGAAGAAATGGAGTAGCCATCATGGTCAACAAAAGAATCTGAAATGCAGTACATGGATGCAATCTCAAAAATGACAGAATGATATCTGTTCATTTCCAAGGCAAACCATGCAATATCACAGTAATCCAAGCCTATGCCCCAACCAGTAAAGCCAATGAAGCTGAAGTTGAATGGGTCTATGAAGACCTACAAGACCTTTTAGAGCTAACACCCAAAAAAGATGTCCTTTTCTTATAGGGGAATGGAGTGCAAAAGTAGAAAGTAAAGAAACATCTGGAGTAGCATGCAAATTTGGCCTTGGAGTACAGAATGAAGCAGGGCAAAGGCTAATAGAATTTTGCCAAGAGAATGCACTGATGATAGCAAACACCCTCTTCCAACAACACAAGAGAAGACTCTACACATGGACGTCACCAGATGGTCAATACCAAAATCAGACTGATTATAAACTTTGCAGCCAAAGATGGAGAAGCTCTATACAGTCAGCAAAAACAAGACTGGGCACTGACTGTGGCTCAAATCATGAACTCCTTGTTGTCAAATTCAGGCTGAAATTGAAGAAAGTAGGGAAAACCACTAGACCTTTCAGGTATGACCTAAATCAAATCCCTAATGACTATACAGTGGAAGTGAGAAATAGATTTAAGGGACTAGATCTGATAGACAGAGGGTCTGATGAGCTATGGATGGAGGTTCATGACATTGTACAGGAGACAGGGATTAAGACCATTCCCATGGAAAAGAAATGCAAAAAAGCAAAATGGCTGTCAGAGGAGGCCTTACAAATAGCTGTGAAAAGAAGAGAAGCAAAAAGCAAAGGAGAAAAGGAAAGATATTCCCCTCTGAATGCAGATTTCCAAAGAATCACAAGGTGAGATAAGAAAGCCTTCCTCAGTGATCAAAGCAAAGAAATAGAGGAAAACAACAGAATGGGAAAGACTAGAAATCTCTTCAAGAAAATTAAGGATACCAAGGGAATATTTCATGCAAAGATGAGCTCGATAAAGGACAGAAATGGTAAGGACCTAACAGAAGCAGAAGATATTAAGAAGAGGTGGTAAGAATACACAGAAGAACTGTACAAAAAAGATCTTCATGACCCAGATAATCACAATGGTATGATCACTCACCTAGAGCCAGACATCCTGGAATGTGAAGTCCAGTGGACCTTAGGAAGCATCACTACAAACAAAGCTAGTCAAGGTGATGGAATTCCAGTTGAGCTATTTCAAATCCTGAAAGATGATGCTGTGAAAGTGCTGCACTCAATATGCCAGCAAATTTGGAAAACTCAGCAGTGGCCACAGAACTGGAAAATGTCAATTTTCCTTCCAATCCCAAAGAAAGTCAATGCCAAAGAGTGCTCAAACTACCCAAGCGGGTTTTAGAAAAGGCAGAGGAACCAGAGATCAAATTGCCAACATCCACGGGATCATCAAAAAAGCAAGAGAGTCCCAGAAAAACATCTATTTCTGCTTTATTGACTATGCCAAAGTCTTTTGACAGTGTAGATCACAACAAACTGTGGAAAATTCTGAAAGAAATGGGAATACCAGACCACCTGACCTGCCTCTTGAGAAACCTGTATGCAGCTCAGGAAGCAACAGTTAGAACTGGACATGGAACAACAGACTGGTTCCAAATAGGAAAAGGAGTACTTCAAGGCTGTATATTGTCACCCTGCTTATTTAACTTATATACAGAGTACATCATGAGAAATGCTGGGCTGGAAGAAGCACAAGCTGGAATCAAGATTGCTGGGAGAAATATCAATAACCTCAGATATGCAGATGACACCACCCTTATGGCAGAGAGTGAAAAGGAACTAAAAAGCCTCTTGATGAAAGTGAAAGAGGAGAGTGAAAAAAATTGGCTTAAAGCTCAACATTCAGAAAACTAAGATCATAGTATCTGGTCCCATCACTTCATGGGAAATAGATGGGGAAACAGTAGAAACAGTGTCAGACTTTATCTTTTTGGGCTCCAAAATCATTGCAGATGGTGATTGCAACCATGAAATTAAAAGGCGCTTGCTTCTTGGAAGGAACTTATGACCAACCTAGATGCATATTGAAAAACAGAGACATTATTTTGCCAACAAAGGTCCATCTAGTCAAAGCTATGGTTTTTCCAGTGGTCATGTATGGTTGTGGGACTTGGACAGTGAAGAAAGCTGAGCGCCAAAGAATTGATGCTTTTGAATTGTGGTGTTGGAGAAGACTCTTGAGAGTCCCTTGGACTGCAAGGAGATCCAACCAGTCCATCCTAAAAGAGATCAGTCCTTAGTGTTCATTGGAAGGACTGATGTTGAAGCAGAAATTCCAATACTTTGGCTACCTCATGTCAAGAGTTGACTCATTTGAAAAGACCCTAATGCTAAGAAGGATTGGAGGCTGGAGGAGAAGGGGAAGACAGAGGTTGAGATGGCTGGATGGCATCACTGACTTGATGGACATGGGTTTGGATACTCTCTGGGAGTTGGTGATGAACAGGGAAGCCTGGCATGCTGCAGTTCATGGGGTCGGAAAGAGTCAGACCCAACTGAGTGACTGAACTGAACTGAACTGATGAATGTATAAAACTACATATATTTTTAAGAGCGTGTATAGATATTAACACTGGCTAATAATAATAGCAACAACTAAATTTATGGACTGCTGATTCTGTTATCCTAAATTCTTTAATTAACTCATTTAATTCTCACAGCAACAATGTGAGGTAGATATTATGATTCTCATTTAAAATGAGTTGTTTGCACAAAAAGGTTAATCAGTTTTCCCAAATTGTTAGTAAATGAGAAGAATTTGTTTCTAACTGGACTTCAGAAATAACCTCCATTAATGGCATTAATTTCCCATATATATTAAAATCCAGATCTGTTCTATTTAATTTCTGTAAGAATGAAAAGCTAAAGGAAAATTCAGTCAGTACACACTTAACGGTCAGCAGAATGTGCTGTTGTTTATTCACTCAGTCATGTCTGATTCTTTGCGACCTCATGGACTGCAGCACACCATTCTCTGTTCTTAACCATCTCCTGGAGCTTGCTCAAACTTTTGTCCATTGAGTTGATTATGCCAATGAATCATTTTATCCTCTGTTGCCCCCTTCTCCTCCCAGCATGAGAGTCTTGTCCAATGAGTCAGTTCTTCACATCAGGTGGCCAAAGTACTGGAGTTTCAGCTTCAGCATTAGTCCTTCCAATGGATATTCAGGACTGATTCTTTTAGGATTGACTGCAGTTCCAAGGTACTCTCAAGAGTCTTCTTCAACATTACAGTTCAAAAGCATCAATTCTTCATTTCACCACTCAGCCTTTTTTTATTGGCAGAATAGGACTCTTCAAAAATTAACCATATCCAATCCCTGAAACCTTTGAATATGTTACCTTACATGGCAAAAAGGAATTAAGGTTGCAGATGGGATTATGGCTGCTTATTAGATGACCTTAATGTAAGGAAAGGTTATACTTGATTGACCAGTGATCCAATGTAATCTAATCACAAGAAAATACAGAGATACTGAAGAGAGAGGTAGACGAGTATCAGAGGAATCACTGTGAGAAAGACTTGACTTCCATTACTAGTTTTGAAGGTGAAGGGGGACCATCATCCAAGGAATGCAAACAGAGTCTAGAAGCTGGGATGGGCAAAGGTCTCTGGGCCCTACCCATACCTTGATTTTAACACAGTGAGACCCCTTTCAGACCTCTGACCTCCAAAGCTGAAGCATAATAAATCATGTTGTTTTAAGTAATTAGGTTTGCAATAATTTGTTATAGCAGAAATAGGAAGCTAATACAGTTTTCAAATTCCAAGATTACAGAATGAGCTTTGATTCCTTGCAAATCAAATAAAGAGTTTATTGATGCAAGTTTCAGGAGTCAAAAATTGGAAGGCTTGGCCTGATTTAGATTCATTATTAATCTTATTTTCATTTGAACTAGTACAAGGAAAAGCTCTCTACATAATCTATAAATTCTGAGCACTTTCTTTTCTTTAAAATAAGCAATATCTATTTTTATTCTAATTTCAGCATATTATTATAAACTTATAGACATAAGCACCCAAAATTACCTGGTAAAGAGAAACATCAAATTCCATGGTCCATGATTTAAGCTGTTCTGTCCCATTACTTCACATTCCTTGCTCTTTTTGTCTTTCCTCCTCTTTTTCATCTTCCTTTACCGATCCTTTGTTTAACTCTCAAACTAATGATTTCCTCAAACTTGATACTTCTCTGGCTAAAGATCGATAAGAATGCATCCCTTTTTAAAAAGCCTCAGTAACATAATATTTTTATTTCTCTTCCCCTTTAGTAATAGTAGTAATAATAATTATTAATTATTAATAATAAATGAAAAATTTAAGCACTTCCTATGTGCTAATATTGTGAAAAATGCTTTACATACATTATATCACTTAATCCTCATTAAAAATAAGAGGTAATTACTCTATTTTTGTTTTTCAAATAAGGAAAGGGATGCCTAAAGGTTAGAGACTTGACCTAAGTCTGTTAGCTCAAAAGTAGAAGAGCTGGGATTCAAATCCAGAGAAGTGTCTACTTCAGGTGAGTGATTTTAACCTGACTTTCTGCTACCTACTTGTTTAGTTTCTCCCTGAGAGCAGCTACTGTAATATCTCCTATGCAATACCTGAATGCACAGTGCTTAGGATAAAAAATGATTAAGTATTAAGTGCTCTGTCCTGAGGGGAGCTCTAGTTGGTTAAGCATCCACACTTTCATCAAGAGGCTCTTTAGTTCTTCTTTGCTTTTGCTGTAAGGGTGGTTTCCTCTGCATGACAGAGATTATTGATATTTCTCCTGGCAGCCTTGATTCCAGATTGTGCTTCATCAAGCTCGGCATTTTGCATGATTTACTCTGCATGTAAGTTAAATAAGTAGGGTGACAATATACAGCCTTAACATACTCCTTTCCTGGTTTGGAAATGTTATGTTGTTCCATGTTCAGTTCTAACTGTTGCTTCTTGACCTGCATACAGATTTCTCAGGAGGCAGGTCAAGAGGTCTGGTATTCCTATCTCTTTAAGAATTTTCCAGAGTTTGTTGTAGTCCACACATTCAAAGGCTTTGGCACAGTCAATAAAGCAAGAGTAGATGTTTTACTGGAACTGTCTTGTTTTTTCAATGATCCAACGGACATTGGCAATTTGATCTTGGTTCCTCTGCCTTTTCTAAATCCAGCTTCAACATCTGGAAGCTTTCATATACTGTTGAAGCCTGGTTTGAAGATTTTTGAGTGATACTTTGCTAGGATGTAAGATGAATGCAGTTGTGTAGTTGTTTGAACATTCTTTGGCATTGCCTTTCTTTGGGATTGGAATGAAACTGACCTTTTCCAGTCCTGTGGCCACTGCTGAGTTTTCCAGATTTGCTGGCATACTGAGTGCAGCACTTTCACAGGATCATCTTTTAGGATTTGAAATAGCTCAACTGGAATTGCATCACCTACACTTGACTTCACATTCCAGGATGTCTGGTTTTAGGTGAGTAATCACACCATCATGGTTATCTGAGTTGTGAAGATCTTTTTTGTATAGTTCTTCTGTGTATTCTTGTCACCTCTTCTTAATATCTTCTTCTGTTAGGTCCATACCATTTCTGTCCTTTATTGTTTCCATCTTTGCATGAAATGCTCTCTTGGTATCTCTAATTTTATTGAAGAGATTTCTCTCTAGTCTTTCCCTTTCTATTGTTTTCATCTGTTTCTTTGCACTGATTACTGAAGAAGGCTTCCTTTTCTCTGCTTGTTATTCTTTGGAACTCTTCATTCAAATGGGTATATCTTTCCTTTTCTCCTTTGCCTTTTGCATCTTTCCTTTTGTCAGCTATTTGTAATGCCTCCTAAGACAACCATTTTGTCCTTTTGCATTTCTTTTTTTGATGATAGTCTTAATTATTGCCTCTTGTACAATGTCACGAGTCTTATCCATAGTTTCAGGCACTCTGTCTATCAGATCTAATCCCTTGAATCTATTTCTAACTTCCACTGTATATAAGTGGAATTTGATTTATGTCATACCTGAATGGTTTAGTGGTTTTCCCTACTGTCGTAAATTTAAGTCTGAATTTGGCAATAAGGAATTCATGGTCTCTGCCAGTCAGCTCCTGGTCATTTTTTCTGACTGTGTAGAGCTTCTCCATCTTTGGCTGCAAAGAATATAATCAATCTGATTTCAGTATTGACCATCTGGTGATGTGCATGTGTAGAGTCTTCTCTTTTGTTGTTGGAAGAGGGTGTTTGCTATGACCAGTGCCTTGTCTTGGCAAAACTCTGTTCATCTTTGACCTGCTTTGTTTTTTACTCCAAGGCCAAATTTGCCTGTTAATCCAGGTATCTCTTTACTTCCTACTTTTGCATTCCAATCCCCTATAATGAAAAGGACATCTTTTGGGGGTGTTAGTTCTAGAAGCTCTTGTAGGTCTTCATAAAACCATTCAGGTTCAGCTTCTTTAGCATTACTGGTCGGGGCATAGACTTGGATAAAAGTTGAGTGAAGAGGTTAAAATTTTATGTTTCCAAATATCCCCAGTTATAATCTAATACTTGCATCAACAGAGTAATGAATTATTTCTTCTGGTCATCATACTTTAGTGCTAATTGACTTGTCAGCTCAACTTTTGTGCCAGGTGACATATAGCTGAGATGTGGACACAGAAGAATGTGTCGGAAAGAAGACAAATTTTCTGGAAAGGACTACACAGTTTTATCTAGTAGGAAGTATTAAGGGGCTAGTTTCTTTGGGGCTGGGGGGGTGTAGGTACAGAAGAGAGTAACATAAAAGTGAATAAAAGTATAAATACAAGAGATAATATAACTAGAGATAAATAATGTTTATTTTACAGTTTTTCTACTCTTGGTACTTAAACCAAAATGGAAACAATAAATAATTTCTAGGCATCTACTTTAAAGGACTGCACCACTCAAAATAAAACGCTGTCCTCAAAAGGAAGTGAGATTTGAACACAGGTCTGATACTTGGTTGAGGAAAGTAAAGGCACATCATCTAAGCATATTAAAATGTGTCTAGTAGCATAAAATAAATCATAATTTAATTTAATAACACAGTAGATATCACATGGTAGTACTAAAAGAATTAACCATGAAATGATGCAAAACTGGGAAGAGGGAGCCATTATTAAGCCCTGGATTCAAGAGGTGTAGAACCAATATAAAGGGGTCTGGAGGGAGCATCTTTCTGATTTGCCCTATATTCCTAGGCGTGTACCATACTGGATTCAGTTCAGTTCAGTTCAGTGGCTCAGTTGTGTCTAACTCTTTGCGACCCCATGAACCACAGCACACCAGGCCTCCCTGTCCATCACCAACTCCTGGGGTTTACCAAAACTCATGTCCATAGAGTCAGTGATGCCATGCAACCGTCTCATCCTCCATCATCCTCTGCTCCTCCTGCCCTCAATCTTTCCCAGCATCAGGGTCTTTCCCACTGAGTCAGGTCTTCGCATCAGGTGGCCAAAGTATTGGAGTTTCAGCTTCAACATTAGTTCTTCCAAACAACACCCAGGACTGATCTCCTTTAGGATGGACTGGTTAGATCTCCTTGCAGTCCAAGGGACTCTCAAGAGTCTTCTCCACCACCACAGTTCAAAAGTATCAGTTCTTTGGCACTCAGCTTTCTTTACAGTCCAACTCTCACATCCTTACATGACTACTGGAAAAACCATAGTCTTGACTAGACAGACCTTTGTTGACAAAGTAACAACACACTTTGCTTAAAAGCACTCTGCTTTTTAATATGCTGTCTAGGTTGTTCATAACTTTTCTTCCAAGGAGTAAGTGTCTTTTAATTTCATGGCTGCAGTCACCGTATGCAGTGATTTTGGAGCCCCTGTAAATAAAGTCAGCCACTGTTTCCACTGTTTCCCCATCTATTTCCCATGAAGTGATGGGACCAGATGCCATGGTCTTAGTTTTCTGAATGTTGAACATTGGATTACTCTTACTAAAATAGATTTTTCATTCTCTCTTATCGTAAACAGAAGGCAACTGAAACTCAAGGGACCCCTTTTTTCTTCTCATGATAGCCCTAAGATTCTCAACCTAGCTGGCAAATTCTATAGTACTAATCAGAGAGCTGGCCCCATAGATCCACACAATAAATACTCTCTAATTAAACAGTGAAGCATAAAAAACATTTAACTTGGAGATCTCAGCAAATGGTGACTCTGATAATTCCTAGCAGTATGAATTTATTAAGCCCTTTATTTATTATTATGTATTGGGCCAGTTATGTATTGATCTTTTTTTCCTTATCTGTATAATGGTATTACTAAGTTCAACAAAAGATTAACTGAACTATAAGCATAACTGAGGTAACATGTAAATGTGTCTAATACTTATTCAAAACTCAAGTGTTGACTGTAAATTTGAAAGGTGACCATATTGCTATGTGCAGCTAGAGGCTGAAAGCTTTCATTGAGGGAAGTTGTATGGTATTTAGAAATTGGGTCTTGCTGCTCCTCTGTTTTCTTACCTATAAGATGAAGGCCTTAAGGCAGTTAGATCTGGAAGATCACTGAAATTCCGTTTCTGAGACACAACCATCTAGTCAAATTCTTTCTAGGTTCTAAAGCACTGATACAATATATAATACAAAAAGATGAACAGAAAACTTAACTACACTCTTTGCTCATTGTGCATATGCTTATATCTTGGCTGTGTATCAGTTTGGGTCAGTGGGTGATGATACTATTAGGCTGGCAAAATTAAAAAAAAATACTAAGCATTTTATTTAGTGAAATGTATTGATTTAACAGGAAAACACATGTTATTCAGGGATTCTTTCTACTTTATTGGTATCAAATTGTCTTTTGTTAATTCAGTGGTGATAAAAGATAGTAGTTATTCAAATTACCTTTCATAGGAAAATGAAAAGTTGGCACTCTATCAATTTCCCAGTTTTTTTCTATTGTTAATTAATTTTTAAGTTAATTAAATTTGAAAGTCTAGAAGTTCCTGACTGTAGCACCGACCAATTAATAGTTTTTATTTTTCTTCTTAGCATTGACATTATCATGAACAGTGCTAAGAGGAAACTTTTTGAAAACAATATCTGATTGTTCATTGAAAAATGCCAAGTTTTAAAATCCTTACTTGCCTTTCTCAGTATCAAACCTAACCCCCACCTCATCAACCTCCCACCCCTAGCTCTGAGAAGGAAAAGATGTGAGAGGAAAGAAAAAGCAAGAGTCAGACATTTTTGTGCTCCTGTGGGATCCTACTGACTGAAATATTTACAAGTGTGGAAATGGCACAAAGGAAGCCCACTTACTGCTAAGAAGAAAGGTTGGGATTGGGCTTGCAGCATCCTCTGCAAGTCAGCTCAGAAGGCTTCTCTGCCCTGACCTAGCTCCAGGCAAGTGGCTATCAGGCCTGTTTGGGGTAAGCAATACAAAGAAGATAAAACACCAACAGCAGTTTGAATGTCAGAACTGCTACTTGAGTTGCCACACTCCCAGCAGAATAATGCAGTCACATTTTAGAGGATTTTCATGGGGTGAAATTTCAACAGATATATTAGAAAAATTGAAGGAAATAATTCTATAAAAGTTTAAAGTCCATGAGCAGTGTTAGATTTTAAATCCTTTGTAAAGTCTTGGTTTTGACTACCTCTGATTAACTTTCAAAGACATTTCTATTGTAAATTAATAAACAAACTTTTATAAGGACTGGAGATAGTTTCTGACCTAGGAACTTAATCATGAAGTTGTTAATCTTTAAATGATTTGCAATATAAAAGCTACTGTTTTTGCTACTATTTTATAAAATTTACCAGCAATATTTGTCATATTCTTATCATTATCTCTTCATTGAATTTGACTTGAAAAGTAATTTTTATTTGCAAATGTCAACTCTGAGTGTTATGGTGAGTTGTATCAGGCCTGCCATTCAGACAGAGTCACATTAAGTAAAAAGAAACAAAGAGAACCTAGGAACTCTGAGATCTCACCAGATTAATCTGTTATCAGAGCCAAGAACATATATTTAGAAGTTTGGTTTGCTCAAACTATTTCAAGCCCCACTCATAATCCTAGACACTTATTTAATCTGAACATATATGTATATATATGTATATATATATATATAGGAATTTGCTAAACAACCTCGTGTCAATAAGTGACACGAATAGTTGCAATAATACAAATAGACTCAACAATAGCAATGATAACATATATTCCTTACAGAACAAATATCCTCTTCAGCATGGTGGCGTTGATGGTTTTTGATTAAGATTTGAGATTTTATTGCCCAGGAGAGCATCCCACTCTTTGACCTCTTCTTCTGAGTTAAGAATTATTAATCGCTTATATTCCGATTCTGTTTATCTGTTAGAGAAAACAGAAAAGAGTTTCACCTCTTTCGCATTTTTATGCATCCTTTGTGACTGGCTAAGCTATAGTAGGTTATATATAACACATATATATTAGGTTTTATATATATATATATGCCAAGGGGCGGCTGAGATGTTCAAGCTGGTTTTAGATAAAGGAAGAGGAACCAAAGAGCAAATTGACAACATCCAATGGATCATCAAAACAGCAAGAGAGTTCCAGAAAAACATCAGTTTCTGCTTTATTGCCTATGCGGAAGCCTTTGACAGTGTAGAGCACAACAAACTGTGGAAAATTCTGAAAGAAATGGGAATACCAGACCATGTGACCTGCATCTTGAAAAACCTGTATGCAGGTCAGGAAGCAACAGTTAGAACTGGACATGGAACAACATACTGGTTCCAAATAGGAAAAGGAGTACGTCAAGGCTGTATATTGTCACCCTGCTTATTTAACTTATAGGCAGAGTACATTATGAGAAATGCTGGGCTGGAAGAGGCACAAGCTAGAAACAAGATTGCTGGGAGAAATATGAATAACCTCAGATATTCAGATGACACCACCATTATGGCAGAAAGTGAAGAAGAACTAAAGACCCTATTGATGAAAGTGAAAGGGGGAGAGTGAAAAAGTTGGCTTAAAGCTCAACATCTGGAACTAAGATCATGGCATCTGGTCCCATCACTTCATGGCAAATAGCTGGGGAAACAGTAGAAACAGTGTCAGACTTTATTTTTTTGGGCTCCAAAATCACTGCAGATGGTGTTTGCAGGCATGAAATTAAAAGATGCTTACTCCCTGGAAGGAAAGTTATGTCCTACCTAGACAGCATATTAAAAGCAGAGATATTACGTTGCCAACAAAGATCCATCTAGTCAAAGCTATGGTTTTTCCAGTAGTCATGTATGGATGTGAGAGTTGTACTATAAAGAAAGCTGAGTGCCGAAGAATCGATGCGTTTGAACTGTGGTGTTGGAGAAGACTCTTGAGAGTCCCTTGTACTGCAAGGAGATCCAACCAGTCCATCCCAAAGGAGATCAGTCCTGGGTGTTCATTGGAAGGACTGATGTTGAAGCTGAAACTCCAATACTTTGGCCACCTCATGGGAAGAGCTGACTCATTGGAAAAGACCCTGATGCTGGGAAAGATTGAGGGCTGGAGAAGAAGGGGACAACAGAGGATGAGATGGCTGAATGGCATCACTGACTCGATGGCCATGAGTTTGGGTAGACTCTGGGAGTTTGTGATGGACAGGGAGGCCTGGTGTGCTGCGGTTCATAGGGTCACAAAGAGTCGGACACGACTGAGTGACTGAACTGACTGACTGACTGATACATGCCAAGAGGACGCACTGGTCATAGCTAACACCCTCTTCCAACAACACAAGAGATGACTACACATGGACATCACTGGATGCTCAATACTGAAATCAGATTGATTATATTCTTTGCAATCAAAGATGGAGATGTTCTATACAGTCAGTAAAAACAAGACTGGGAGCTGACTGTGGCACAGACCATGAACTCCTTTTGCCAAATTCAGACTTAAATTGAAGAAGGTAGGGAAAACCACTAGACCATTCAGGTATTACCTACATCAAATCCCTTATGATTATATAGTGGAAGTGAGAAATAGATTCAAAGTATTAGATCTGATAGAGTGCCTGAAGAACTATGGATGGAGGTTCATGACATTGTACAGGGGGAAGGTATCAAGATCATCCTCAAGGAAAAAAAATGCAAAAAGGTGAAATGGTTGAGGAGGCCTTACAAATAGCTGTGAAAAGAAGAGAGGCGAAAGGCAAAGGAAAAAAGGAAAAATATACTCATTTGAATACAGATTTCCAAAGAATAGCAAGGAGAGATAAGAAAGCCTTCCTCAGTGATCAGTTGAAAGAATTAGAGTAAAAAAACAGAATGGAAATACAAAGGGAACATTTCATGCCAAGATGGGCACAATAAAGGACAGAAATGGTATGGACCTAACAGAAACAGAAGATATTAAGAATATCAGGTGGCAAGACTAAACAAAAGAGCTATACAAAAAAGATCTTCATGACCCAGATAACTACAATGGTGTAATCACTTACCTAGAGTCAGTGAATGTGAGGTCAAGTGTAGGAATGTGAAGTCAAGTGTAGAAGATGCAATTCTAGTTGAGCTATTTCAAATCCTTAAAGATGATCCTGTGAAAGAGTGGCACTCAATATTTGGCAAATCTGGAAAACTCAGCAGTGGCCATAGGATTGGAAAAGGTCAGTTTTCATTTCAATCCCAAAGAAAGGCAATGCCAAAGAATGCTCAAACTATTGCACAATTGCACTCATCTCACATGCTAGTAAAGTATTGCTCAAAATTCTCCAAGCCAGGCTTCAACAGTACGTGATCCATGAACTTCCAGATGTTGAAGTTGGATTTAGAAAAGGCAGAGGAACCAGAGATCAAATTGCCAACATCCATTGGATCATCAAAAAAGTAAGAGAGTTCCAGAAAAACATCTATTTCTGCTTTGTTGACTGTGTCAAAGAAAGCCTTTGACTGTGTGGACCACAACAAACTGTGGAAAATACTGAAAGTGAAGGAAATAGCAGACCACCTGACCTGCCTCTTGAGAAATCTGTATGTAGGTCAGGAAGCAACAATTAGAACTGAACATGGAACAACAGGCTGGTTCCAAATAGGGAAAGGACTATGTCAAGGCTGTATATTGTCACCCTGCTTTTTAAACTTATATGCAGAGTAAATCAGGCAAAATGCCAGCTGGATATAGTACAAGGTGGATTCAAGATTGCTGGAAGAAATATTAATAACCTCAGATATGCAGATGACACCACCTTTATCGCAGAAAGTGAAGAAAAACTAAAGAGCCACTTAATGAAAGTAAGAGGAGAGTGAAAAAGCTGGCTTAAAACTCAACGTTCAGAAAACTAAAATCATGGCATCTGGTCCCATCACTTCATGGGAAAAGATGGGGAAACAGTGGAAACAGTGTCAGACTTTATTTTAGGGGGCTCCAAAATCACTGCAGATGGTGACTGCAGCCATGAAATTAAAAGATGCTTACTCCTTGAAAAAAAGTTACGACCAACCTCGACAGTATATTAAAAAGCAGAGACATTAGTTTGCCAACAAACGTTCATCTGGTCAAAGCTATGGTTTTTCCAGTAGTCATGTATGGATGTGAGCGTTGGACCATAAAGAAGGCTGAGCGCCGAAGAACTGTTGATTTTGAACTGTGATATTGGAGAAGAGTCTTGAAAGTTTCTTGGACTGCAAGGAGATCCAACCAGTCCATCCTATACTAAATCAGTCCTGAATATTCATCAAAGGGACTGATGCTGAAGCTGAAACTCCAATACTGTGGCCACTTGCTGCAAAGAACTGACTCATTTGAAAAGACCCTGATGCTGGGAAAGATTGAAGGCAGGAGGAGAAGGGGATGATGGTGGATGGGTTGGCTGGATGGCATCACCGACTCAACGGACATGAGTTTAAGTAAACTATGGGAGTTGGTGATGGACAGGGAGGCCTGGCATGCAGCAGTCCAAGGTGTCACAGAGAATTGGACCCAAGTGTGTGACTGAACTGAACTGATATTAATGTGGTTACAATGTGTTAAAGAACACCATCCATGCA
Source organism: Antilocapra americana (assembly GCA_007570785.1). Classification (NCBI taxonomy): domain Eukaryota; kingdom Metazoa; phylum Chordata; class Mammalia; order Artiodactyla; family Antilocapridae; genus Antilocapra; species Antilocapra americana. Next base: position 3,114,510 of record ML661889.1, on the reverse strand, counting down.
TGCACCTGTCTTCCTCAGGTTTATGCTGACAGTGGGTATGTATGTGTGTATCTGTGTGTGTTAGAAGGGAAGATAATAAATATAGCCATGTATATTTTAACACAATATTGAATGCCATAAAGCAAAATATAATATTTTCCTTTTTTAAAGCCAGAAAAAAAGACCATTTATTAGTGAATCTATTAAAGTTAAATTGACTAGAGAAATGTGTTTATTTTCTTCAGCTTTTATTTTGTATTTTGATGTTGAAAATCATTCTTAAATTTTTCCCTGATCCTCATTTTATGTCTGTATTTTTTTTACTGACTTAATGTATTTTTGTTGTTGTTGAAGTATAACTCTGTAATTTTTAAAGATAGCCTTACCAGTCAGAGTGGATCTTCAGGTATATGTGTGTGGAACCTGGGGAAAGGTGGCACATATATCTTTAATATCTCTTCTGCCTTTAGAGTTATGGCAAAATCCTTTTAACATGGTATTATATCTTTATATTATCATTGGGAAATTGAAAAATTAAAAATTTTAAATAATTTTTGTCAAGACTAGAGCATTATAGTCTAAAGAATGTATTTGAACTCATGCTACATCAAAACACAGGACAGGCCTGGCTATTCAGGTGTTGCTCCCTGATCAAGTCATGCAGGGTAAGATTTTTGCTTCAGACAAGAAGTTTTAGGGGATGAATATATAGCTTACCTTAAGTTAATTTCATTTGAAATCATTATATGTTATTGATATTAAAGGGATATATAGACTGCATTAATGTACTGGATTTGAATAGATCATTCTAAGAACAAGCAATATAATGGTATGTAAGGATCTATGTGTGTATACACACATTTTCAATATCTAATAAAAAAGAATTCATAGATCTATATTCAAACCTGAGTACACATATGCATATTTTATGATCAAGCATAGTTCTGACATCACTGACACTTTGCATTAGAATAGGACAAGCTGGTGTCACCAAACAGGAAAATTAATTCTTTCAATCCTTAGTACACTCATGGAAGCCATACAATTCATTATAAGCATATTGCCAATAGGAAGACAAACAACATGTTTATTCTGTTAGATCTAAATCATAGCAGGGAACTGGGCTGGTGGAAATATAGTGCATCCAGCCTTAAGCATTCTGAGTTGTTTTCATGAATGACTTACAATATGCCTGGGTTCCACTCCAGTTTCTTTTAATTTATACTGGGTTATTATACAGTGTGCTTCTTCCCAAATCAGCTATATCCATAAGAGACTCATGTATTATGGAGCCAGGGGAACACTAAGGACCAGCCTAAGAATACTTTGCCCACTGGAGAAATGGCAAAATAAAAACCACTCCCTATATAAATGCACAAAGAATGCTGGTCCCCGAGCATCAGATATTTCTGAAACCCCACCTAAGAAAAGTCTAATGTCTGGTCTCAAGAAGTGTGTGACTGGCAGTTTTGAGTAGATAATTTTAGCTGCCATCAAGTTGGGGAGCCTGGCTTGTTAAATCTTTTGCAAGTCTATTGCTTTTCCAAACATTCCTCAGAATATCTAACACACAAACATACTTTATTGAGCAACAACAAAGGTTGTTTTCCA
>ML661889.1:3095131-3112820 GCA_007570785.1 Antilocapra americana | reverse complement strand
TTTTTTTTTTTTTTTATTATTGTTTTTGCCATACATTGTCATGATATCACCATGGGTTTACATATGCTTCCCCTCCGGGTCCCCCCTCCCTCCTCCCTCCCCCCCGGGAAATCTCGCTGCACCAGTCCCGAGCATCAATCCTGGGCTGGCGATTGATTAGACACATGACAATTAACATGCTTCAATGCCCTTCTCCCATCTCATCCCACCCTTACCCTCATCCACAAAGTCCACAAGTCTATTCTATACATCTGCGTTCCTTTTGTTGTCTCCCATGTTGGGTTCTCATTACTGTCTTTCTAAATTCCATATATATGTGTTAATATACTGTATTGTTGTTTTTGCTTCTGGCTTACTTCACTCTGGATAATGGGCTCCAGTTTCGTCCATCTGAGTAGAATTGCTTCAAATGAATTTTTTTTTAATGCTGAGTAATATTCCATTGTGTATATATACCACAGCTTTCTTATCCATTCGTCAGTTGATGGGCATCTAGGTTGCTTCCATGTCCTGGCTATTGTAAACAATGCAGCGATGAACATTGGGGTGCACGTGTCTCTTTCAATTCTGGTTTCCTCGGTGTATATGCCCAGCAGTGGGATTGCCGGGTCATATGGCAGGTCTATTTGCAGCTTTTTAAGGAACCTCCACACTGTTTTCCATAGTGGCTGTACTAGTTTGCATTCCCACCAACAGTGTAAGAGGGTTCCCTTTTCTCCACATCCTCTCCAGCATTTATTGCTTGTAGACTTTTGGATGGCAGCCATTCTGACTGGTGTAAAGTGGTACCTCATTGTGGTTTTGATTTGCATTTCTCTGATAATGAGTGATGTTGAGCATCTTTTCATGTGTTTGTTAGCCATTTTTATATCTTCCTTGGAGAAATGTCTGTTAAGTTCTTTGGCCCACTTTTTGATTGGGTCGTTTATTTTTCTAGAATGGAGCTGCAGGAGTTGTTTGTAAATTTTTGAGATTAATTGTTTGTCTGTTGCTTCATTGGCTTAAAGTTTTTAATTTGTAGCATGCCTTCATGGACACCCTACTTTCAAATTTCAGTTTATTTTTGTGTATGGTGTTAGAACAAACTGAAATTTAAAAGTAGGGTATCCATGAAAGCATCAAAGATCTAAACATAAGACCAGAAACTATAAAACTCCTAGAGGATAACATAGGCAAAACACTCTCCGACATAAACCAAAGCAGGATCCTCTATGACCCACCTACCAGAATATTGGAAATAAAAGCGCAAATAAACAAATGGGACCTAATTAAAATTAAAAGCTTCTGCAAAACAAAGGAAACTAAAAGCAAGGTGAAAAGGCAGCCTTCAGAATGGGAGAAAATAATAGCCAATGAAGCAACGGACAAACAATTAATCTCAAAAATATACAAGCAACTCCTGCAGCTCCATTCCAGAAAAATTAATGACCCAATCAAAAAGCGGGCCAAAGAACTAAACAGACGTTTCTCCAAAGAAGACATACAAATGGCTAACAAACACATGAAAAGATGCTCAACATCACTCAGTATCAGAGAAATGCAAATCAAAACCACAAAGAGGTACCACTTTCTACCAGTCAGAATGGCTGCCATCTAAAAGTCTACAAGCAATAAATGCTGGAGAGGATGTAGAGAAAAGGGAACCCTCTTACACTGTTGGTGGGAATGCAAACTAGTAAAGCCACTATGGAGAACAGTGTGGAGATTCCTTAAAAAACTGAAAATAGAACTGCCATATGACTCAGCAATCCCACTGCTGGGCATACACACTGAGGAACCAAAATTGAAAGAGACACGTGTACCCCAATGTTCATCTCCGCATTGTTTATAATAGCTAGGACATGGAAGCAACCTAGATGCCCATCAACAGACGAACGGATAAGAAAGCTGTGGTACATATACACAATGGAATATTACTCAGCCATTAAAAAGAATTCATTTGAATCAGTTCTACTCAGGTGGATGGAACTGGAGCCTATTATCCAGAGTGAAGTAAGCCAGAAGGAAAAACAACAATACAGTATACTAACGCATATATATGGAATTTAGAAAGATGGTAATGATAGCCCTGTGTGCGAGACAGCAAAAGAGACGCAGATGTATAGAACAGTCTTTTGGACTCTATTGGAGAGGGCAAGGGTGGGGTGATATGAGAGAACGGCATTGAAACGTGTAAATTATCATATGTGAAATCAATCACCAGCCCAGGTTTGATGCTTTATACAGGGTGCTCAGGGCTGGTGTACCAGGATGACCCAGAAAGATGGAATCAGGGGGGAGGTGGGGGGGTTCTGGAAGGGGAACCCATGTATACCCATGGCAGATTCATGTCAATGTATGCCAAAACCAACATGATAATGTAAAGAAAAATAAATAAATAATCATGAAAAAAAAATAAATTTCAGTTTAGTGTTAGTAGTACTTTCTACTTTAAAAATATATAACCAATGGGAATTTGCTGTATGAATCAGGGAACTCAAACCAGGGCTCTGTAACAACCTAGAGGGGTAGAATGAATAGGGAGATGGGAGGGAGGGGGTATATGTATACCTATGGCTGGATCTTGTTGGTGTTTGGCAGAAACCAAGGAATTATGTTGCTTGACCTGAGGCCAAGCTATGTTGGAGGTAATGACCTAAATCAAATCCCTTATGATTATACAGTGGAAGTGATAAATAGATTCAAGGGATTAGACCTGAGAGAGCTTGAGACTATGGACTGAGGTTCGTGACATGGTACAGGAGTCAGGGATCAAGACCATCCTGAAGAAAAAGAAATGCAAAAAGGGCAAAGTGGTTGAATGACAAGGCCTTACAAATAGCTGAGAAAAGAAGAGAAGCAAAAGGCAAAGGAGAAAAGGAAAGATATACCCATTTGAATGCAAAGTTCCAAAGAATAGTGAAGAGATATAAAACCTTCTTCAGGGATCAGTGCAAAAAAATAGCAGAAAACAATAGAATGGGCAACACTAGCGATCTCGTCAAGAAAATTAGAGATGCCAAGGGAACATTTCATGCAAAGATGAGCACAATAAAGGACAGAAATGGTATGGACCTAAACAAAGCAGAAAGTGTTCAGAAGAGGTGGCAAGAATACACAGAAGCACTATACAAAAAAGATTTTCACGACCTAGATAATCATGATGGTGTGATCACCAACCTAGAGCCAGACATCCTGGAATGTGAAGTCAAGTGTAGGAGATGCAATTCCAGTTGAGCTATTTCAAATCCTGAAAGATGATCCTGTGAAAGTGCAACACTCAATATGCCAGTAAATCTGGAAAACTCAGCAGTGGCCACAGGACTGGAAAAGGTCAGTTTTCATTCCAATCCCAAAGAAAGGCAATGCCAAAGAATGCTCAAACTATTGCACAATTGCACTCATCTCACATGCTAGTAAAGTATTGCTCAAAATTCTCCAAGCCAGGCTTCAACAGTACGTGATCCATGAACTTCCAGATGTTGAAGCTGGATTTAGAAAAAGCAGAAGAACCAGAGATCAAATTTACAACATCCACTGGATCATCAAAAAAGTAAGAGAGTTCCAGAAAAACATCTATTTCTGCTTTATTGACTAGGCCAAAGCCTTTGACTGTGTGGATGACAACAAAATGTGGAATATTCTTAAAGAGATGGGAATACCAGATCACCTGACCTGCCTCTTGAGAAATATGTATGCAGGTCAAGAAGCAACTGTCAGAACTGAAAATGGAACAACAGACTAGTTTCAAATTGGGAAAGGAGTTCATCAAGGCTGTATATTGTCACCCTACTTATTTAACATATATGCAGTGTACATCATATGAAATGCCAGACTGAATGAAGCACTAGCTGGAATCAAGATTGCTGGGAGAAATATCAATAACCTCAGATATGCAGATGACACCACCCTTATTGCAGAAAAAAGAACTAAAGAGTCTCTTGATGATAGTGAGAGAGAAGAGTGAAAAAGTTGTCTTAAAACAAAACATTCAGAAAACTAAGATCATGGCACCCAGTCTCATCATTTCATGGCAACTACATAGGGAAACAATGGAAACAGTGACAAACTTTATTTTGAGAGACTCCAAAATCATTGCAGATGGTGACTGCAGCCATGAAATTAAAATACTCTAGCTCCTTGGAAGAAAATCTATGGCCAACCTACACAGCATATTAAAGAGCAGAGATATTACTTTACCAACAAAGGTCCATCTAGTGCAAGCTATAATTTTTCCAGTAGTCATATGTGAATGTGAGAGTTGGACTATAAAGAAAGATGAGCACCAAAGATTTGATGCATTTGAATTGTGGTGTTGAAGAGGACTCTTGAGATTCCCTTCAACTGCAAGGAGATCCAGTCAGTCTATCCAATAGGAAATCAGTCCTGAATATTCTTTGGAAGGACTGATGCTGAAGCTGAAATTCCAATACTTTGGCCACCTGCTGCAAAGAACTGACTCATTTGAAGAAACCCTGATACAGGGAAAGATTGAAGGCAGGAGGAGAAGGGGACAACAGAGGATGAGATGATGGATGATGACATTACTGACTTGATGGACGTGAGTTTGAGTGGACTCTGGGAGTTGGTGATAGACAGGGAAGCCTGAGTGCTGCAGTCCATGGGGTTGCAAAGAGTTGGACACAACTGAGCTACTGAACTGACTGAAATAATTCTGTAAAGAAATTATCCTTCAATAAATAAATAATTAAAAACTATATTCTTAAACCTATATGCAAGGGATGATTTAAGTTCTTATGAGACTAGATTAACAAATTTAATAGTGAAATATTCAATTAATGCTGTTCTAATATATGAGCATTTTTTACCAAACTTTTAAAAATGGAAACTAGATATATGCTCTAATAATAGTTTTATGTGTTTTGCTCACTATTGTACTGCTGATAACTAGACCATAGGAGACATTCAATGCATATTGTTAAGTGGGGCAAGAAATCTATGGTTTGGTGACATGTCAGAGAGAGAACACAGCTTTGAACAAGTGGTATGTTTATCACAGTGCAGGTAATTTCTGTATGTATGTATGCTTGGAAATCCAGAGGATTTTAATAAAGGGTGTACTAATATCTGTTCTGATCTTTGTAGTCAGAACAGGATCAAAGGGGTCTTCAGGGATGTATTTGGCTACAAATATCAGAAAACTCCCACAGTGGCCCTAACAGACCTGGTTTTGTCTCTGCGGCAACAAGTTTGGGAGTAGGAAGAACAAGGTAGGTGTGGTAGCTCAATAATGCTACCAGGACCCTCAATTCTTTCCATCTTTCTGTTCTGCCAAACATAATTTATGGGCTCTTGCTGTCAAGCTTGGCATCTTATGATTGCAAAAAAGGTACCAGCTGCCATGTCTTATGCTAATATTTCATCAGGCAAAAAGGAAAGACAGGGAACGGACAGTAGGGAGTGGATGGTGACAGCACCCAGAAGCAAGTGCTTTCTCATCAATCCCAGCAGATGTCTGTTTACATTTCATAGAGTAGGAGGTGCCACATCATTAGGATAGCATGCAGTCTGGGATCAGTTCAGTTCAGTTGCTCAGTCGTATCCAACTCTTTGTGACCCCATGGACTGCAGTACACCAGGCTTCCCTGTCCATCACCAACTCCTGGAGCTTGTCTATTGAGTTGGTGATGCCAGCCAGCTCTCTTATCTTCTGTCATCCCCTTCTCCTCCTGCCTTCAGTCTTTCCAAGCAACATCAAATGGCCAAAGTATTGGTGTTTTAGCTTCAGCATCAGTCCTTTCAATGAACATTCAGGACTGATTTCCTTAAGGATTGACTGGTTTGATCTCCTTGCAGTCCAAGGGACTCTGAAGAGTCTTCTCCAACCCACAGTTCAAAAATCCACAGTCTGGGAGAGCAAATGATTTTGGCTAGATGGTTTGTTTCATCTCCAAAAGCCAGGGTTTTATTAGACAAAGCAGAAGTGAGGAAAGATATTGGGTAGGTATCTGGCTGTATCTGCTGAAGGACTAACGTGAAGAAATTAGTTTAACTGTCATAACATAAAATCTGAGCAGTGCTCCTCTTGATTTTTCCTTCTATAAGTAAATTTAAGCTAAAGCAGTTCTATGGGGAAACAGTTTTAGTGGACATTTTCATGATTGAGTTAATTCAGACCTTGTTGTTTTCATAACTAGCTTAATAGGCAATGATTTCATGATGGATTTCATGATGGATTTCATCCTGCATTTATGGCCTAGGGGACAGAAAAGAATCTTTCTATTGCCCTGAACTTAGAGCCTTCTCTTATCTGGGTCAACTTCTTCCTTTTTTTCTCCTTTCAAAATAATTTTCTCTAAGTAGCTCTCAGAGAAGGAATATTATAAAGAAATTTGTACCCAAATGTAAATGTTTGACAGTGTTTTTCTATGTTGACTGATGGCGGGATATTTGAAGTTTAATGGGATAACTGCCTTAAAATCTATCTCTGGTTTCAGAAAGAGTGGCCAAGAGACATATTTTTGAATTCAGGCATTTTAACCTTAGATATGTAGATACCTATTATGGGCAGTTGTCTTTTTTATCTAACTGAACTTTGTTTTTCTTTACCAAGAGTGATTAAAGAGTAATAATAATATCTCTTTAATACTTGACAATGTGCCAATGGAACAATTGATTCCTTTAGCAGATGATTTATGTGAAACATGTAATTCTATGACTCTTTGCTTATATAAATATAAGCAATTTAATCCTTTTTAGGAGCTGGAGATGCTCAAATTTTTATTTAAGGTTCTGGCCCTTTCCTTGGATTCATTACTTTTATATTAGACCAAGACTTTTATTAATATAATGTAGGGAGATGTTTGGCAGAAAGGTATAATGTAAACTAATCCTTTGTAAATTTAAGAAAACTAAAAAGAGGTGAGGGAATAAGTGATTCATGACTAAAACAATGAAAGCTGTTGTTTCAGGTGTTCATGTATGTTGCATGTGGACCAAGAAAGTTTTTATAGTCTTCAAAACAATTTGTCTTCACCTACAAACCACACAGCCTTATCATGTATTTACTGCTTGCAACCCTATTTGCTCCTATAAGTTTCCTTTTTTGCCTTCAGTCTTAATGCTCTTGGCAAAGGAGGCTTATGGAAAATATTCATTGACTTGTTACTGAAGTAGTGTTGTTTCTGCATGGGAGCCAGGTTCAAGGAGTATAGCTACAGATCCCAGAACAACTTCCTTGATTTTACAAGAAGGCCTCTGAGGGACCTTTACTGCAGTAATACAAGCAGAAACTCTCATTCTAAGGTTTCACAGAAATGTACACTACCCTCTCTTTACTCACATTGCTAGAAGACCTTGCCCTTAGAGAATCAGAACCTGGGCTCTAGGTGTATGTGGACAAGAGACATCTGAAGGGGCACTGTTTTTCCTGTTATTTGCTCTAGGATACCCTCTCATCTCTGTTCTATTATCTTCCATGCAGGCCCTTCTGAAGCTCTGTAGGGTCTTCCTCTCTGCTGAACTGCATAATAGCTCCAAACTTTCTGCCCTAGGTTGGGAGTGGGGAATGAGGATGTGTAGAATAAATGTAAGTGGATCTTTTCCAACAATTGTCAAAGAACAAGGAACGTTAGAGAAGAATTTCTTTGCCCCCATATGGAGCACATTGTCCCTGGCTGTTCAGAATAAGCCTCTCAGTCTCAGAGAATCCTATCCCTCAGGATTGCTACAGGAATAGCCCCAATTTGCAGAATGTAAATTACTTGAGTCAGGATCATATACTTAATGACAATCTTTCCTCCCAAATGGCATGAAGTCTTGAATAATTTAGAAGGAAAAAATGATTAAATACAAGGGCACTCCTTTAGAGTTAGGGGATGCTTTTGGCCATGCTCAAATGTACATTTGTGCCATATGGGAGGGTTAGTATTAGACAAGTTTAACTGGCTTCAAAGTGGAACAGAGTTGATATTTTCAACCTATAAAAAGCTCTTTTAAATACACAGAATGACATCAAGAACCCAGGTAGATAAATGGACAGAAGTTATTGAGTCAGCGTATTCAGGAGAAAGTAAAACAAGGAAACAGAAAATATTCACCTTGTTTTTTGAGGGAATCCAGAAAATGCAAATTAAAACAATAATAAAAGCCCATTTTATCATTAAAGTAAGTAAAACTTTTAAAAATTATAAAATACCAATGAGATTGTAGAGAAGCAAGCAAATATTTATATTTATTGCTGGCTGCGGTATAAAGCTTTGGAAACAAGTTTGGATATTTTATTACATCAAAAGCCTTGAGAAGTTTTGTGACCAATGATCCTAAGAAATAATTAAATAAAATATTGAAGAGTACATGAATGAAGAGTAATTGCTATGTTTTCTATAATAGCTAAAATTAGAAGCAAATATGAAAAAGGCACAATAGGTACAAATTATAAAATAACAGTTCAGTGAAATCAAATGTCTTTTAAAATGGGTGGTTACACTATGCTAGCATATGATACATGAAATTAAAAAAATTCAGAATTTAAATTGCACTCTGTATATAGCTATGTAAAATATTTAACTATATGTATAAGCCCTAAAAAGAAATTTATAAAATAGCATCAATATATTAATTTAGTATGATTTTCAGAGATTTATTCTTAAATTTGTTTTACGATGATAAAATTTAAGTATTGAGTTTTGTGAGGAGCTTCAACTTGTTAAGGATAAATGTGAATTAGATTTATTTCTCTGATAACTCTGTACTATGCTGAATTCTTTACTTTTTTTTGCTGAGGTACTACTTCCAATTCTATAACTTAACAATCTTTTAAATTATCAGAACAATTTCTCTAGTTTTTTAAAACTCAGTCCTGTTTTGCAATTTCAATCTCACATTCAATTTAAAACTTTCCCATTTCCCTCCATCTTCAGTTAGATTTATGACTTGCTACAGATTGCATGTTTGTGCTTCACCAGAATTCATATGTTGAAACCAAAACTTCACTGTTATGGTATTTGCAGGTACAGCCTTTAAAAGGTAATTAGGTTTAAATGAAGTCATGAGGATTGAATCTTCACAATGGGATTAGTGCCCTTATAAGAAGAGACCTGCTCCATACAAGGATACGGTGAGAAGGTAGCTAACTGTAAATCAGGAAAAGGGGCCTCACCAGAGCTCAACAACCTTGAAGTTGTTTTTCCTATCCTTCAGAACAATGAGAAATAATTTTTTGTAGTTTAAGCCACTCAGTCTATGGTATTCTGTTAGAGCAGCCCCAAATGAGCAAGACATGAGTCATTTCCCTTCCCTTTTCCCTGTACTTCTATTTTGATGGACATGGCTTCTTTGTGTATATGTTTCTTTTTAACAAGTTAATGTCCATCTAATGCCAATTAGCCATCATTCTCCTTTGGTTTATTGGAGGGTCCTGGGAATGCCCCTCTGTATCTCCTGGAATGGCTTTAATCACAAGCCGCACTTGATGTAGCCTCTTACTGCTGGGATCCTCTTAGTTAATAGATAGCCTTATTGCGGATGGGTTGATACCAGCAAGTCAGCTCAAGCCAGCCATCCTACTAAGTGTTTCATGGCAAATTATGGATCATAGTCCACACTTAACAGTGGAGTGAAGACTGTTTCACTGACCTCTCTTACATGCCATCTTCTTCTTGCCCTCTATCCATATTTAGGATCACACATTCTGCTGGCCTAGTAGCCTGGAAATTTTAAAATAAGGTTTAGATAGTCATTGAGAGTAATTCTCCTGTAACCTTCCCCTCTCTATTTTGGCAAGAAGTATTCCATCTTTATTCTTCTGTGGGAAAGCAATAGCCTTGATTTTCAAATTTATAACCCTTACACTCTCCAGAAACACCATGCCTCATTTCCCATAACCAGTCTTTCTCTTATATTGGTGATAACGGTGGTGGAGGTGATCTTTATGGTTATGTTGAAAGAGTACTTTTCTACAGGCCTTAGAAGGGAAGATGATGCTGGCTACAATTACTGGCATTCCTTTGAACTTAGAAGATTATTCAGATTCCAGTTCTGGCACCATTTAAAAACAGGGAATTATCATTAAGTGATAGTTTGTAGTTAATTTATAGAATCGGGAATAAGCAAGATGCTCTATTACAGGTAAATATAGTTAATGACATTGATATTTATTGACTGAATTATTAAATGGTTTTTCAAAAAGATCAGGACAATAATTCAAAATGTTTCAGAAAGGATTCCTGAAGCATCCAAACACAATCACATAGATAATTTATTTTCGGAGTTACTGCCATAGAGTTCTAACTGCTGAAAATCCTTTCTCTCTCCAAATGCTTGCCTTGTATAAATCTTCTACAAGAAGATCAGTTAAACTTGTCACTTCTGAGTTAAAGTTGTCACTATTATAGATAGAGAAAGGAGATTTTGAGTGAAGAGATTTGGAGTGATGGAGCCAATGGAGAGATGGGACTTCTAATTACTTGTTTTATGTTTTACCAGGGTTAGCACCAGGAGTCACATGATAATCAGTCAGAATTCTGTGCTTCCTTCTCAGTTCTACTTATGAGTACTTATAAACTCATAGGCAGTTAAAGGGCCTGAGGGCACCATTCTGTCTTGTCAGTAAAATGCAGAGGTATTGCCTAACACTAAATAATATGGAAACTAATACTTTGAATCTATCCTTGAATTAGAAGACAATGGTACAATTTCAAATCAATCATTTTTCAGGGCTAAAGATAAAAATACTATTTAGAGTTGATGAGAGAAAGAGAGAAAGTCTTTTATTTTTCCTTGTTTATGAACTTTTGAAAATTAGAAAAATGTTATAGAAACCTAAGTCTTTGGGATGTTGTTGAATTTAAGTCAAAATATTATTCTAGTGGAGCTATTTATCTATATTCCAACAAAAACTGTCTATTTTTTCTTATGGATTTTACTTGAGATGTGCATCATAGATATATTTTTAAATTAATCAATTTGACATAGTAGTTTAAAATACAACATGTCCCTTAAGACCCAACATCTTTGAAAGTGGGAAGCTTGAGGTTGAAATAGCTTAAGGCAGAGTTCAAAAACTGGGCTATATTAATATCAGTAAGCTTGTTTTGCTTTTGATCATGCACCAACAGAAAATCATGTCTCAGAGGTGAAACTGTTGAGTATTATCAACATGCCTCTCTATTGTTGTTACATTTTGCAGAGAAAGCTGATTCTTTATTTAGAACCAAGTGTTCAGTTTTTTTAGACTATCTTTAAAATGATATAATAAAATCAATAAAATGTAAAATATCACATGCTAGATGAATCTATAGTAGCTGCTGTGATAAATTAGACTCTGGAAAGAGAAGAGCTAAAGGGTCTGTTGATTGTAATTCTGATCTATACTTGATGACTGCTTCCCATGAAACAATAGCCAATAGCATATTTAAACATAAACTTCAGATGTTCTAAGTGAATGAACATTCGACTTTTTTATAAAGTATGTAACGAGAACCCTGCATGCGAGACAGCAAAAGAAACCCAGATGTATAGAACAGACTCGTGGATACTGTGGAGGAGGGCAAGGGTGGGATGATATGGGAGAATGGCATTGAAACATGTTAATTATCATATGTGAAATCAATCGCCAGCCCAGGGCTGATGCTCGGGGCTGGTGCACCGAGATGACCCAGGGGGAGGGAATCGGGAGGGAGGAGGGAGGGGGGTTCTGGAGGGGGAGCATATGTAAACCCAAGGCGGTTTCATGTCAATGTATGGCAAAACCAACACAATAAAGTAAAGAAAATTAAAAAAAAAAGTATGTAGGCTCAGTCATATATGTTATTATTATCTAGCATTTAACTGCAAACTGTTTTGTTTTCTATTTAATTTTATACATATACAAGTATGTATATGCAAAGATTTTATTTTCTGTTATATTTCTTATCTATTTCTAGCCTGCAATCTCTTTATATCTTATCAGAAAGATTAAGAATATGGAATATGCGGGAAACCTGGGCTCAGTCCCTGAGTTGGGAAGATCCCCTGGAGAAGGGAAAGTCTACCCACACAAGTATTCTGGCCTGGAGCATTTTATACAGTCCATGGGGTCGCAAAGAGTCAGACATGACTGAGCAACTTTCACTCACTTTTAACTTGGTGCAACATTTGAATTTTTAACTCACTTTTAACTTGGTGCAACATTTGAATGTCTGATTTTTCCTTCCTGCAAACTCACAGGTGTGATAATACCTGGTTACAACTTGGCTGAACCTCTGGTACTCAGGTCTCTCCTAATTTCAGCCTCACTTGCATTATATTCCTCACACACACCCCCACCCCGTACCTTATAGTAACAAGTAATAATTTAGTAGCTAATTGATTAGGGATGAATACTGGTAGTCTCCCTCATATTTCTTTTACTGAGCCTTACAAGTGTAGAAGTAGTGAGCAAAAGGCTAAAAGTAGCTCAATTTTGTCAAAATGATTTGAGTTGATTGATGGTAAATGAAATCTGATATTTTCCCACTTCCTACATGGTTAGGAATTTTGATTCTCAAAAGGTGTTGAATTTAATAGTGAGAACTACTGGGAGCCACATCTATGTCTCTGAGAACAATGGTTAATTATACAGGTTCTTGAAAATCTATTTCCAATCTATATTACTAAAGAGAGCTGCTAAAATTAGATTTTTTTTTCTATTTCAAGATATCAGTACTGAAATTCCAAACTTTCATAAGTCATGGTCTTCTTTGAAGCACAATTCCCATATGTTTTATATTGTCACTGCATGAATTCTCTATTCCTTTGATGTAGTCAATAATTTATTACTTTTTGCATTTTTTTGTGACACAGATCAAAGATCCATAAGAAACTGACCATTCATTTCATATGATTTGGGCTTAAGATATGATAGAAAACAAGAGTAAAAATAGTCACTATATCAAATTACTTTACAAAAATATTCTGTGTAACAAATCTTATTCCATTGAATGAACTTCTCTATGAAAGAATGATCTTGTTATAAAATTTTATATAATGACAACCTGTTCTACAATAAAATTCTGCTTATGTCTATTATATAATCATAAAGCATGAAATTTTCATTCCTTTTTTACCAAAGCCAGTTGAGCCAGAGAAAAAGACCCAAATATTTAAAGTTTGATATGAGCCATCATTAAACTCAACCAATTATGGTAACTAAGGCTCAAAATAGTGAGTATTGCATGGCATCTACCACTTTTCATGACCACACAAACATTTTTTTTTTTTCACTCACAAGCTAACTCAGACAAGGGGAATCTATCAGATTCTTTTTATCTTTATCACCCGTGGATGGCAAGTTAAATTTCAGGTAAGATTCCATTCTGAAACAATTGGAGAACCTTATGCAATTTTTTTGTGTGTGTTTTTAAGTTACAGAAATCTATCAACATAGGCTAAATCCCATTATAAATCTGTGTGTGTGTGCAATCTTGTGATCCATGGAGAGAAGCGGGCAAAGATACTATGTACTTTTCCCCATCAAAAGTCAGAGATATAACACCTCTCTGCAAACTCAAAATATTCATACTTTCTATGTGTAGTTAAAATACAATCACTCATCTTGATTGTTATATAACATTTTAAAAGACTCTAATATTGGAAAACATATGACTGTATTTTCTTTCAACACTTAAAATAAATAGGATGGAGGGAATATATCAAGACACACAAAACATCGTATTTTATCAAGGACAACCACAGCTACATATTTGGAGATGGGCATGAGTATAAAAGTCCTGAATCCTTTTACACTCCTATTATTTTCTAATACTGAAATCCTGAGCAGTAGAAGGCAACCATGATAAGGGTCTTAGCATTCTTTAACTACTGTTAGACATTCTCTCCCTTTTGTTATGGTATTTAAAATGTTTACTTTTACCTTTCTGCCAGAGTCCTGCTCCAGCAGATTCTGGAGTGCCCAAAGGGATGCTAGGGGAAGGAGTAGGGTTAGGATTAGGGGGGAAGGGAATTGAAGGAAGGAATCACACAGAGTCTCTTGACGGTCTGAAGACAGCCACACTTTATTGCTCTTTGTTTCTACTTATATAGTACATTTTTTGTTCTACGTAATGATTCTTGTAATATTTTTCCGTTCAGATCAACATCCCCTGATTCTAAGATGTGTTAAAGGCTTTTTTCTAGTCCTTTGTTACATTTTAGTTACATGTTTACCCCAAAACCTATTTTTGTTTTACCAAAAAACAGGATCCATGATCTTGTAAATCACATTATTCTATCTACTTAGTTAGCATAGTGTACTACTTCAGCAAATATAAAGTCTTGCTTCAGTGAATAAGCACTATAGTAAAAATATTTCTCAAAGTACAGCCATTGTCAGTGGTTGTCTGTTTACCATTTTCCCACATAACACAAGAATATTGCTGGCAGGGGAAAATCCCTTACAGTTTACCCTGAAAACCACCTAGAATATGACTCACATATTTCCTTTTGTCTGCACTCAGTTTCTGGGAGGAACAAATCTCTCTAACGTCCCACTCTTTTGAAGAAAGGAAATTGACTTAGTTTCTGTAATTTTCCTAATACATGATCCAAATCTTTCAGTCATCAATAACAATCTCTTCATGAAGCCAGGTCACATGGGCTTAGGACTTGTTTTTCAAGTAAAACGTGGCCTTCTTCTCTGGCTGAGTGTTAAGAACCCATCAGCCAGGGGCCTCAGTAGATTTTACCATTTTGGGAATATGTCTCTGGGGCAGGGGATTATTTTTCTTCTTTTTCTGGACTCTCATGACCTTGTCATGGAAGCCCCTGCAACTCCTGCCATCAAGGAATGAAACAAAGCTAGCCACAACAAAAGCATAGAAACAGGAAGGAGTGAAGTTTCCAATCCTGGAAAGAAACCACTTTGCAGTTTCTTCTTTAGTGTGCTGTGCCTTTGTCATCCGGCAGTGGATCCAGAACGGCTCCCAACACCTTTCAAACATAAATTACTAGTTATTGTTACTTTTCTATGGCCAGTAGTTACTTTTCTTTACTGTAATTTTATTGATTTTTGTCCTCACACATTTTGTGGCATATGTATTCCTGTGGGTTCTCTTTCCTTTATGCTGAAATGCTGGCTTTGTTGATGATTTTGGTGAGGATCTGTGTATGGCAAACTCTAAGTCTCTGTAGGTCTGATGATGTGTTTACATTGTCCTCATTTGGAAGTAACAATTTCAGCAGATATAAAATTCTAAATTGATGTCTTTTTTCCTCAACATTTTGAAGGTGTTGTTCCATTGTTTTCTGATTTCTATTGCCTTAGGTAACATCAATCTATTTTCATTCCTTTGTAGATTTTCAGATAGTTTTTAAATTTTTTTATATTTTACAGTTCAATATAGCTTTTGGTGTGGGCTTATTATTTTGGACACATGCCCGATTTCATGTTTTCCTTCAAATCTGGAAAATTCCTTTCAAATATTTATTCAAATATTGCTTCTCTTTCATAGTGTCTAGTTTATTTGTCTGAGACTTGTTAGATAAATGTGAGAGTTTCTCAATTTGTTTTACATTCTCAAAATTGCTCTTCCTATTTAAAAAAGCTCATTTTCTCTAGCATACTGGGTGGTTTCTTTGCTCCTTTTCCTACTGTCACTAATTCTCTCTTCAATTATATATAATTCAGTTTAATCCAACCATTGCATTTTTAATTTTAATGGCTATATTTCTAATAGGTCATTTTTGATATAAATAATTTCTTTCTTTTTTGTAATTTCTAAATAGAAGTTATTAACTCACATCTCTATAAACATTCAGTTTATATTTATTCTGAAGTCCATCAGCCTTTTCTATGAAATTGCTTTCCTATGAGACAGTTTCATGTTCTGATTGCCTTATTTTTTTTCTTATTGGTAAATTTCTTCATAAGTTTAGGAACACTGCTTTGCAAAGTTATTTTAAATGAGTTGTTTGTTCTCTCTCTTGGCTCACTTCCTTTCTTTTCTAGGAAATTTGAGGTCTCATCCATCTGGATCCTTCTTAGCAAATATTCATGTACTCTTCTACATTTTACAGCATTTTTAATATTTACTTTGGAGATATGTTACTAGTTCTGACAAATAAGCTGTGAGTGGCAGTAACATGTATCATTCCTAGTCCAAAAATCGTTAAGGGCATATGTGGAATAGCCATGCTTTCTATCTTGTTGATGGGTATGGAGAACACTGAATTGGCAGATATGCTAGATTCAATCATCCCAGATTTCCATGTCGCTGTTGGAGGACAACTGTTGAGGAGAATCACCTGACCTGCATTGGACTGTGATGTGAACATAGGACAAAACTTTTTCTATGTCATCTAAGTCTGGTAATATTTTGGGTTAATTTGTTACTACAACATAACTTAGCCCTTACTGATATACCACATGCCAACTTACTGTCTTCCCTAGCCTTTATTCCAGAAGTAGGTTATAAAACGATGGTTCAGAGGGGAACTAAGATGGCGGAGGAATAGGACGGGGAAACCACTCTCTCCCCAATAAATACACCAAAAGAACTTTTAAAGACCGCGCAAACTCCATAAAACAGGATCTAAATGCTGGCAGAGGACATCGGGCATCTGAAGGGACGGCCCATTGCTGACGAGAGGAGGTAGGACAAAAGAAAAAAGAGAGAGAAAAAAGTAAAGGGAGAGACAGAGTTGGGGGCGGGGATCCGTCCCGGAAGGGGAGTCTGGAATAAAGAGGAAAAAAAAAAAAAAGAGGAGAAAGGTTTCCGAATACCAGGGAGCATTCTCTCGGCCGGATTTGCGGTGAATCTTGGAGAGCAAGATAGCTGGGAGTAAAAGCAGATTAATAATTAAGCCCTGCAAGCTACATTTCTGGCTGGAAGGCACAGGGAAGCTGCGGCGGCGGACGCCCCACCCCCCACTAGCCAAAGCGGACTGCTCAGGGAGGGGCGGGCCGTGCGCTCAGGGAACGGAGCAGCCTGAGCGACCCAACCCAGGGGGCTAACCGGAGATGGACTGAGAAGTAGCCTTCCCCAGGAAGAGCCCCCTAGCCAGGCCCACGCAGAACAAGGAGAGGTGTGGAGCCGGCAGACAGGCGGCTGGCCGAGTGGCACAGAACAAAGGGCGTGCGGAGTCGGCAGAGGCGGCGGGCCGGGTGGCACAGAACAAAGGGCGTGCGGAGTCGGCAGAGAGGCGGCCAGCCAGGTGGCACAGAACAAAGGGCGTGCAGAGTCGGCAGGGAGGCGGCCGGCCGAGGAGATCTGGGCGCCTGTGGGCTGCGGACCGGCCCAGCCCCCGCCTGAGTGCAGCGGGCATAACCCAACCTCAGCGAGACCAAAGGGTGAGGCGGAGTCGGCAGGGAGGTGGCCGGCTGGGCGGAGCTGGGCGCCTTCGGGCTGCGGACAGACCCAACCCCTGCCTGAGACCAGCGG
Source organism: Antilocapra americana (assembly GCA_007570785.1). Taxonomy (NCBI): domain Eukaryota; kingdom Metazoa; phylum Chordata; class Mammalia; order Artiodactyla; family Antilocapridae; genus Antilocapra; species Antilocapra americana. The sequence continues at coordinate 3,095,484 of ML661889.1, read as the reverse complement.
GCATAGCCCAGCCCCTGCGAGGCTTCCTCGGCCAAATTGCGCACAGAGCTAGGTGCTAACCAAGACTACTGGGGATTCTGGACGGATCGGAGCTCTGCACACCTAAGAAGACGTGCTTAGCTGCACGCCGGGAAAGCCGAGCGGTTGGGCCGGGGGAGGGGAGAAGCCGCACTCCCCAGCTGCGCCGGGCGGACGACAGAGAGCCGAGCAGAAGGGGCGGGGGAAGCGCACTCAGCAGGAGCAGGGTAAACTCCAGAGCGCTGAATAGACACATAAAAGACCAGCAAACAGAAGACGCTTAAGCTAGCAGAGGCAACAGGTTTGGAGTCTATAGACCATGAGAAGTACAAGCC